>MU228013.1:2455289-2478208 GCA_018584345.1 Thuja plicata
ACACACACACACACACATATATATATATATATATAATGTGTGTGTGTGTATGTGCGTGTATGCATATGTATATGTATAGACAAATAGATAGATAGGAGACCAAACTTTGTTGTTTGACTCTGAATACAAGGACATGGAGAACAACTTTAAATAAGATGGTTAGGTCATTTTGAGATTCAAAAAGTGTTCCCCAATTGAGTTGTTCAACTCACAACTATTTATCAAGTCCATTTATCCTCAATGGTAAATGGGCATTGCCTAAAGTCATACAAGAAGCAATGTAATAAAGATGACTTTTTACATCACCTGCAATAAAAATTTATTTCACCACATGTATAACCAATCTCATTCATTCCATCTAATGATATGATTCCATCACCACTAGATACACTTTTATTTCATACACCCTTAATAAATTTTCTTACAAGTTCATTTACAACCATTTCACTACAATAAAACATCATCCTTCACATTCACTGCACATAATAACCAAAATTTAATTTCTAGTTTAGTACAGATGAAGACGCAACATCACAACTTTTTAGGACCTATAAAAATATTTTTATAAGGAACTTATTCATGGGAACATGTATCAATTCTTAACTTCATTTTAGCCATCAATCAAGAACTGATTGAAGCAACAAGAATCAACATGTAATCATCTCAAGCCTTACACCAATTGTACAGAGTACTTTTTCTTTTCCTCTGACAGAACCAAGTTTTTGGTTTCATTACCATCTCATGGGACACTTAGTATATCTCTTGACCTTTGCGAGCCATATAATGGATTACAATATAGTCGCATCAATCATTCATTTGTTAGTTTAGTTTTCCAAATCGATCTATTTGTGTGCTTCCCACATGCTAACTTTACATCAAACCATATTAATAGGGATTATTCACATTATTTGAATTTATTAAGATCTTTAATTATTACATTAATGAATTTCACACACATTTCATTTACTATATATTCATATATCATATTGTTCACACACGCAAAATATCCTCCCTATCTCTAGCCACCTTGTAACACATTTGGGGATAAATGGGAAATTTACTTGGGATGAGGGGATTAGATTTTTTACAATGCTTGATTCCTTGTATGAAGCCTTATGTGATTGTTGAATTTGTTAATGATTGTTGGTAAGTCTAGATTTGACCCGTGAATGCAGTTATTATTTCATACAAGTTGATGTAAAATCAACACTAGTTAAAGGTTAAGGTATTGCATTTATTAATTATTTTATGGATGAAGAGTAGAAAAATAAAGTGCAATATTTACTAGTCAATTGGGAGATTCAGAGCACGCGACTTGGGATATTTTAGCGTGACATTCAAAAATTCAAAGTGAAATTTATAGAGTAGTTGTCTAAAAAATAGAGTTTTGAGAAAGCATGCAATGGTTAATGACTCTATCATAAGAGAATAGATGAATAATACCTTGTTTCTAATAAACTAAGTTTGTCTTTCATTCTAAAAGATCAAGATAGATCCTTTACTATTTAAACTTGATATATTCATTGGCAGAATGACAGAGTAGTTTACAACCACGTTCCAAAAGAATGAAGCCATGTTAAGGAACTAAGAGTAGAAGCGTTAAAGGATACAATTTCAAAGGAATTTGGACTACCCATGACTAGAGAAGTGTATCCTCCAACTATATATGTGGTATAATATAACACAAATTTCACAATTCCTAGAGATATCTTTAAGACCACATCACATAGAACCAATCATATATCCTTGCCTTGGTTGTGGTGGTAGTCTATGTAATCAGGTATTTTACTTGTAATGCAAGACATTATTTTCTTTATACAATGTATTTTAAATTATTAATCCCTTTACCCCACAATAGGTTAGTAAATGATCCTAATTACCTACAACACGTGCTCAAAAGAATGATCACTAAATTTAGAGGTAAGAGGACCCACTTCTCTCTATCATTTTATTGCCTAATTATTTTTCTCATTAAGATGAGTTTAATTGGTTAGTTTTGCAACATGACCTGGGAAGAATTTTGTCTTTGCAATGACATTTATAGTAGATCTCTATGACCTCCTCTAATTGAAAATGTTAGGAATGAAGATAATAATAATCAATTGGGAGATGCTGAGGAATTAGAACCCATGAAGAGAAAGGATCAATGTGTGGTATCTAATACTTTGATCACAACATTTTAAATGGAACCCTCTACATATCATCAAAAAAACCTTGTTTCTCAAGTAAGGAGACTTATTTCTTCACCTAATACTAAGACCAACAAAAGGAAAAAAGGTTACCCCTTCCTCTGCTAAAAAGAGAAATCCTAAGAAGAAGAAAATTGAAAAGTAAAAATAGCCAAAAAGGTGCTAACACCGTCCTAAGGGAAAGAGTATCAGTAGAGCATATAAATCCTAGAATAAAAGAAACATTCTCATTGTTGAAACTAATTCAAAGAGGTGAAGTTTATTTAGAGATAGAGAATATGAGAACCTAAAAGAAAAATAATAATAAAAAGTTGCATATACCACCTAGCTCAGAATATGAATTAGAAGAAGAACATTTCATAGATAGGAAAAAAAGGGCTCCACAATACATGACACAAAAAAGGACATGATTTATCCTATTGAGTTTGGCAATAGTTTTGGAGTAGAGAATGCTCCTAGAATTTTTCTCACATGAGAAGACAAGAGCAATAAGTCATAGTCAAATCTTAAGAAGATTCAAGAATTGGAAGAATAGTTAAGGGAATACCAAAAGAAGGAGATGGGATTACAAGTCAAGGTCAAGGAACTAGAAACACGATCGAGAAGTCATCAACATGAGGGTGTAGGCCTAGACTATCCTTAGTGCCAACAACATTAACTCTTAGATTTTAATTGAGAAATACAATAATGGAATTCAAATAACATAAATGAGAAGATGAGGAGGAAGACATTAATTCTAAGTATGAAGCAAAATTAGAATAAAAGGAGTCAGAGGTAAAGAAATCACAAATAAACATAGAAAATTAGTTAACTTGACCACTTAGCCAATGACTTGTTAACCCCCACTCTAAGTATATCTATTGTTAAGTAGGAGATATTTTTCCACAGCAAGTCAAATTGTGATATTGCTATCAGGATTTAACTGTGTAGTTTTTGAGTCAAACTCATTGACCCATAATTCATGAGTAGTGGTTCAACATGAACCCATCTCTCATGAGAATGAATGGAACACTTAGCACTCATTGGATCTAGGTGATGCTCACAGAGGTGAAGCACCGGGACTTCCCGGGAGGTCACCCATCCTAGTACTACTCTAGCTCGAGCGCGCTTAACTACAGAGTTTCCTCCATGGTTAAACCCACTCTACTTGCATCCTCATTTGCAATATCCTGATAGCAATTTCCTCATTTGCATACTCAAAAACTACACAGTTAAATCCTGATAGCAATATCACAATATATCTATTGTCTTTACAAGAAATTTTTCTAAGTTTACAAACTAGTCGGCTTATTTATGACCATCACATCTCTACAATTACACCATATTAATTCCTAATCACTTACTAAAAAGACACCCTAAAAAAGCAAGACTAGATGTATAACTTCTACCTCCATAACCTGGTCATTCCCTATAATGCTACTTGGAACCCCTTGATATATGCATGGGTGTTCATATTAAAGCTATTGCATCTCATAGCAAGAATGGACCATCAAGGGAAAAGTTATTTTAGACATATTTGGAAAGAGAAAAATCAACCCCTCTTCAGATATTATAGAAGCAAAAAAGACTAAAAAGATTGTGGATGAATGGAGAGAACTAATTGATAAACCATAAGTGACTAAGAAAATTCTTCAATGCACAGAAGAAGACTGTAGAATATTCAAAGAACTAGTATATTACCATGGAAGACTACAATGAGATTTTGTCAAAATAGATGGAATGATCTCACCCCAAAAATAAAAATAAACGAGCCTCCTTCAATTTATATTTACATTGCATTAATGTCAAGTGTGAACAAATACATCAAAGCCTCAATAGACACAAAAATCAGTAGGCTCCCTCTTATATTTCATCCACCACTCCTCTTGTATCAAATTCATCATTGGTAAGGAAGAAGGTCGGCAATTATGATTGCAAAGAATAAACAATGGGCCAAGATGGTTGATCCAAAGGGATTTTATTTGAAGTAGTTTAAATGTGACAATGAATTAGTGGACTATATACTAAACTACATTACAATATGAACTTAGGCATTAGTTTTTTTGGGGACAAGTAATAGTGAAGTTGGGGGAATCATGAGCGCTAGATTTGATACTATTTTAGCTTTCACAAAACACTTTATATGCTTTTAAGACCTTGCCCTAAACTTTAACAATACCTTTTAAAGATCAATAGATGATATATGACATATAATGAATACACGTAGTTTGTGAATACAGATGGATGACAAAATCTTGTAATGTTGTAAAATGATAATAATGTCGATAAATTCTTATTTTGAGATGTTAATTTGTAGTGGCAAGTCCAACTACCAACCCCTATCCAAACTAAGTCATTTATAGAAGGGTGTATCTTGCAGCTTGCAATCTAATGACCAAGAAGATTCCAGATGGAATGTAGTTGTAAAGAAAGGTGATGGTTAGAATGTTCATTTTTTTGATGTTGTCACTTCATAGTAAATGCATTCGAAGAACATGGATGAAGTTGTAGGATAATGGGACATGGTTCATTGTGGTATTTATGTATCTCTTGTGTTTCCTATCTTTGCTATTCTTCAATTGTAATAAGAGATTGATTAGAATTGTGACTCTTGCTAGATTATTACTTTCAGTTATGTAGGAAAATAAGTTTGTCTCATTTCAATGGAGGATCCACATGTGTTATCAAGTAACTAATTTGTTAAAGTTTTTTTATTAAATTAATTATGACATTATTCTTGAATTGGTATAATATGTCAATTTCATCAATGAACTAGGATTGTTAGTTTCAAGCTGCAACATAGTTAAGTTTTGCATCACCTACAACCATTGTTATGTCATTAACCAGTGACCCATATGTACATTGCGTAGATGGGTTTATTTCTAATTTTTTTTTTATGTTTTATTTAATTTATTTGAATTATTAATGTTGACAACATGGTCCACTAAGATGCACAGACAAACTAGTAAACTTTGGCTTATCTCCTCTTACATGGGAAGGAAGATGATCCACCGGGCCTTAATAGAGATGAAGCACTTGGTGGATGTAATGATCATTCATTTGAAGTAGAGGGTTTTTTTGTAATGAAGTTAGGAATGGAAGAATATGAGATTAGAGGTCAAAAAAAGGAATTGAGGATTTTTTTTTTGTGTACAGGGAAACTGGGAACATACAGATAGATTTTGGAAAGGATCTGGAACCAAGAGACTACAACTGACCTGTGATTTAAATCTAAGGTTAAAATGATAGGAATGTGGAACCTTGGTTGAGCTATTCCTAGGAACAAGGCACCTAGCTTGATCAATTCCCATTGATTTTTGACAAAACAATTCGTTAACTATAACTCTTCACCTAATCTTTCAGTAGCCTATTTCATGCATCCACTACTTATATCTTTACATAGAAAATTGGGAGAATGTTGTGTATGCAAGTGTTTTCCTAAGTCAAACCCCAGTTTAGGAATTAACCTTGAAATTAAAATGAAATATGCATTAGATCTGAAATATAGAAATCTTCTACCCTGATGGTGTAATGCTCTTTGAATGTGATAACAAGTGTTGATGCAATAACATGACTCCACAAATACTTAAAATGGAAATCATAAAGACATGTTTGCATGAGGGTTTTTGAAGCTTACACAATGAAGAATATGGTGGGATGAAATGCTTTGAATGCTTAAAACTTTCTCTTTGAATGCTTGGATTCAAAATTGTAGAACAAACTTGAAATCCTAATTGCATATTGTAAAAATGATGGAAGGTAGCTTTCTTTTGTATCTCTCACAATATTTTGGGATGTAAAACTCGATGAAAGCCTACAATAGATTAAAATCCCCTCTAAAAGAATGTAATATTACATTATATAAATTTGGACCCAATCATAAGGGAATGGGTACCCTTATTGGCTCATTCCCAGGAATGTGGTGGCCTAAACGCCTCAGTCTACTCACTGTGGCCTAGAATTTAAACCCGAGGTCTCAATTGGAAAAAGGAAGGTCGAATCACATGTGAAACTGGGCTAGAAAAGAAAAATTGGATATGGGAGATCATATATGCTAAAATAGGGCCTTGTTGAGCAAGTAATTACACAGTGATGCAATTTAAAATGCTAAATTTTGCCCCAACTTTAGTGGGAGTATGATCCTACATGCATACTCATTACGTCGTAGGTGTTTCCCTCTTGTAAAGCCCTGACCTGAATTTGAACATCTATGGTTAGTATTAGTGAAAAGGGGAGTGACTGCCATTGAAACCTTCTTGGCTGTCGATGCCTTTCTCCATGTGGAGTAGCAGGTGGATTGTCTAGAGCCTTCGTGAAGAAAATAGTAATCAATGCTGCATACTATTAGCTGTCCAAATGACCTCTACCATTTAATGCAAAACCTAAGCGTTGTTTGGCAGTTCCAAATTGGATTGTACGTGGGTCTTTAATGCTTTAAAGAAGGACAGTGAATGGCCTTTAATACTGCACATCTACATCCTCATTCTATTTACCGCCTTAAAATTCCCCTACCTCCTCATCATGTTAACCACCTTCATAGTCTATAAAAAGATCTTTCCGCACAATCCTTGTTTCACAGCTCTTTTTGCACATAATTTAAAAAATCTTGAAGTTGCTGGACTGGATCTCTTCCAAGGATTTGTGTCGACTGAATCTCTTTCAATGATTTATGTTATATAGTGTGCACGCTACAGAGGTGAGTATTCAGGATAATTTTATATTCATAGAAATGATTATTGTGCCTTCTTTTATTCCAATTTGAAGTTAATTTGTAATGTTATGACCATAGTTGTTCATTGATAAGTTTTTCCTTAAATTAAAATTTAGTATGCCATTCAGGGAGATTGATTTTAAAATTAAAATGAATGATTAGAAATTCATTAACTTTGAGTTACCAAAAAATATGAACAAAAATTTAGTAACTTTAAATTAAAAATATATATGCACAGAAATTCAATGATTTTTTTAGGTCACGCTTATTACAATGAAAATGTAATGGATTAGTTTATCTTATAAAGATGCAAAACATAAAACTGATGTAGACTGTGGTTACGATTTCTGTTATTTTTTTAGCATATCACGTTTTATTCACAACATAATTTTCTTTGCATCATTTATGGGTTATCTTCAGTTTAAATTGTTAGAATCCCGCATAGAACCAAGACGTTGTTACATTAACCATGGGCAAATATTAAATTTTAGGTGGCCCAAACATACAAATATAAATAAATATTAAACCCAACTATTAATACTCATCATCTCATTAACTTTTACATTTGGTAAATTCTTTCACCTGACAAAATAGAAATTTTCTGCATTTACATTTTGATTTGAATGTAAAAACACTCGCTTATTTTGTTTTCACCTTTTCACTTAATCATTTTGTCAGTTTCACTGCATATTTACCCAAAATCAATGGATTAATGCACCTTTACCTACATATCATTCCATATGTTTTTACTTCCAATTTCACCCAATTCATAATTTTTTAAAAACATTTTATTTGTAGGTGAAAATAATTATCCTACCTACCTCTTCTTGAAACCTCCCTCTGTAATTTGATTTCTTTATGTTCTGAAGTAGTTTAGGCACCCTCTTTGCATGAATTGTTTGTGATTATCACCGCAGTAATTTTGATCCTTGCTTTCCCTCTTTTTTCGATTTCGTATAAAATAGCTTTCAACAATAAACATTTGTATTTATAAACAGTAAACCACTATTAAAAATACTCGCTCACATTCCAAGGATAGATAAATAAAATGATAATTACCCTGCATAAGAATTGAAACAACAATAGAAATAGCTTGGCCTGATGGCCCAGCTTTCTCAGCCAAATAATCAATTGATACACTAAGAGAACCTCCCAGCACAGTTCCCATTGCTCTACTCAACCTTTGAACAACCTGGCACCTGGTATATAGGTATCAAAAAAATCTTTATAGTAAAAATTCAGAAATATTATATCATTATTAAATATAAATATATAGATTAGATCCCAATATTTTGTAAAGTACGGTACCTACAGTGAACTCAAAAACCACTACTACTGTCATGATAGCCCAAATAATGTTGTCTCCTATTCCACTAAATATATATTGAAGATCAATTTGATTGCATGTATAACTCTTCTTGGATCATCTTTGCCTAGATTCAACACATTTCATTTAAGTTTAATCCAAAAATCATTCACTTCTTTTGAAATCTTGCTCATTGCTTCTACCCATCTAACCTTTCTGGAAGTAATTTTGTTCCCTACAATGTCAATGTCAATCTTACACTCAAAAAAAGTATTATGAACCTCCATTGCTAACAAACCAAAAGGGAGAAATACCTGCTGTCATGGCTATTGTCTCAAATGCCCTCTTTTATAGTGGGCCAAATGCCATTCAAGTAAGTCAAAAATAGTAGAGGTAAGACTTGAACCTTGTACAAATACATTAATCCCTAATATTGCTCTTGAGCAGGGAATTTGTTTCATTTTTTTTTCAATAAAATGGGTATATCTGCACTGAATTGGATCTTGGGAAGAGAAAATAAAATTTATTATGGGAGTATAGCCCAGTAATATTATTTACTGAATTGACTTTCCTTGCCTGGTTAGTAATGGTGTACCTGCGGGTAGTCCCCAAAAAACTCTTTGAATTAACAAGACCAACCAACATCTTATAAATATACGCAATGTTTCAATCTATAATCAAAACCACAAGGAAAATGAAGCAGGTGCGAACTATTGCTGTGTTTAAAAACTACAAATGCAGGCGGTGAGGGATGGGATTGGATCTGCAGTTTGAAAGGCACGAATGGATCCAAATTTAAGGATTCCATCTACCCGTTAATCCAAATGGCTGCCAATGCTTGCAGATACCCCAAAACTATACTAATCCCAGCCTGGACCCCTTCCTCTCTGGTGCCTCCGAGAGCTCTTCCAATGAATTGATTATCGTCTCAAATTTCTTCAGTCAAGTGAAAGTCCCTGTGAGAATTTGTGGCAGTGAATTATCTTAACCATATTCACGCAATAATAGATAGTACACACGTCATCTCTATATGCAGCGACACATGTTTGTTACATGATAATCCATCAACTTTGCCCTAATGCATTCTCTTGTATTGAAAATTATAACACCTCTCCACCATCCAATAAAAACCTGCCACAATTAATATTTAGTTTTTCCTTGCTTTGACATTTAGCGTCTACCCTACGCATGTTTATTCTCTCTCCATTGTTCATACATGCCAGTTGTCTTGTAAAGTTGCCTTTTGCTGTTGATTGTGAATACTGCCATTTATGATGTTACAAAAGAAAATTCTTAGATTCAAAATAAATAAAAATACTCTTGGGAGTGTGAAGAGTGTGTACAACAAGTTGTGGTCTTTGGACACAGAAACCTTCAAGCATGGAAGTTAGACCAACTTAGGGATGGAAACCATCCAGGAACATGTTCAGTTTCAGAATGTCACCAGGATCATCAAAGGTGTTATCAGATTCATACGTACAGTGTGCCTAGTAATTTGTCAAAGACTGGTAAATTTTACTTTTCATGTGTTGCTTGAAGAAAATATAAAAAATATAAAAAAAGGTTTATAGTTGGAGTATTTCTAGGTTTATCATTTGTGCATTTAGTTGAAATTTTTACAGTATATTGTAACTAGCTTAATGCCAGATGATGTAATCCTGTAACTCGTAAGATAGATCGTTGAAAAAGTGTTGGTGTCCATAATCTATCAATGTAATGTAATCTTTATAATGTACAACAAATAGAAATTAGATTCCATTTTAGTATGTATATGCATGTTACAGACCTTAGGAGAAAGGTTGAAAATAGCAATTCATATTTCTAGAGAGATCCTAGAAGTCCCCCTACTACATGATCAAGTAGATTAGCACAAAATTTATTCATTGTATCAACGTTGGTGTGTGGCAAAGGTCACAAATGGAGCCAAAGCTAACTGGATGAGGTTCTGATTTTCAATTCCTGACCGTCCAAAATTCTAAGTTCAAATCCTAGGGTGTCAAAAAAATTAACTAGTCTTGACTCGCAACCTATGATCTGCTCTACCAGGGGTTTAGCTTCTCTTTTGATGATTCTCTCTAGTGACAAAATGAATCCAACTATCTTGTTTATATCAAATTGATAACCGAAACCCTTCCCTTGTATAATTTTCTCGATCTGACATTAGGATCTATCATAGAACAACAAATCAAATGCACAAGACTGGACCTCGATACCCAATTTACCACTTTGCCAAATCTGTTATGAAGATAAATATGAAACAAGGAAAATTGGGCATTGCAAGTCGAACACAAATCCTCTACATGCCAAAAAAAATGGCAACTAACAAATTTTTACCTTCAAGACGAACATGATGAATGATGCCAGAAGTATATATCTGGATATATCTGGCTGTAGACAGACGAGCTCCCACGCTGAACAAGTGTGAGGTTACCACTGTGTGTACCGTAATATACCTCACTTCCAACACTAGAAGGATCCATAGGGGTAACATTGGGCCCTATTTGAGCATCCCCTAAAACCTGTTACACAAAATTAAACATTAGGCTGAACTAATGGGTATCAAACTAATTAGCCTTGCTATTTGAGCGATAAGCCTTATTTTTAGGCATTTTTGTCATTCTTCTGCAATAGTTTTTTCTGATTTGGAGATCCTAAACCATCCCTTCTTCTTATAGAAATGATAGTCGAGTTTATATGATTCTTTCCATGGATAATCTGTCTTTCGAACACCTCTTTCCCAGTTAATTTATACAAACCCATTTATTGTCTTTTGTTGTCTTTTACTGTTGATTGTGAATACTGTCATTTATGATGTTGCCCTCAAGGCTTTTATATCTCAGTTTTCTTAATGTTGCTATCTCTGTGCATCTTTAACCCCTCAAGAAAGATGTTGCTCCAACAACGATTCACAAATTCATCCTTTAAAGTTTCAACCCCCTCAAGAAAGATGTTGCTCCAACAACGATTCACAAATTCATCCTTTAAAGTTTCAACCAGTCAGCAAAACAAACGTAATTCCCACTCTCTTAACTCTGAGGACTAAGATTGTTATATGCTACATTTAATTAACAGGAATTAGTTGGTGGTTGGTTACTCGATTGGGCTTAGCCAACATATTTAGAGGTTTGATTGGACTAACATTCCTACTACGTAAATTATGGTATAGTAGAGATAGAGATGGCTAAATTATGGTATGGTATTGTAAAATTTTAATTATATTTTATAACCATTATATATTATTGCATTATTAATCAAGAACCTGTGGGGTTGTAACAAATATATCATCGAAATGTTTGCATAAACTTGGTATTTCATGGGAAGATTATAATGTCCCCTTTAAATTAAATCAACTTATGTAGGCATAATTTTCTCCTGATAAATGATACAAAATTTTTTTAATGATATTGAGAAAACTATTTATTACGATTCGAAGCCCAAGAATTAGAACTGTTATCAAATTCTAAGACAAGAATTATTCATTAAATTAATAAATTCATTATTTATTTGTTAAAAAATAAATAAAAATTTCTATATTTTGATCTATTTTACTTTGCATTTAGTTTATTTATTTTTATTTATTTTTGGAATTTTGATGTTTATTTTTTTATCTTTTTATTATTAAACCCTAGCCCTAACTGTTGTCAAGGACTTACATTTTAGGAAATGGGTTTCGAAAGTGTGAAAAATAAATTTTACAATTGAGGGTACATATAGGAATGAGATTATTTTTTCCCGTAAAGTAAGTGTTTATAATATGGTTAGGGTTATAAATATCATTGCAATTTAAGTCATGATAATAGTAAGAGTTATTTACAACTTAGGTTATGGTCATAAGATTAAGCTAAATGGCAATACAACATAGATTATCTTAGCTTTAAAACATAAAATACGAGCTAATTTTCACCTAAACCTAACATGTTGGTTCGGGAATGACTAATAAAATAATCATTATAATTATTTCTTAAATATAAAATAAAATCTAAGAGTTTTATCACGTATTATTCCTGCTGCAAATTAAAATCAAATTTATATGCTTGTTTAATATAGTTATTTAAAACACTTTTAGATTTAAGGAAAAAGTTTTACCCGCCACGATTATTCTTAGAGTTACTACTTATACCATATTTACATTCGTTTCTCTCAGGAAAAGGAAACAAGCATGAATAATCATGAAATCGTTGAAGTCGTTAGTGGAGACACAACAAAAAATGTCAGGAGCCCCTCAACTCCAATTATAGTAGCCAGCATACTGCAAGAATCATGTTGCTCAGTCAATCAGCCAGCAAGTATCAAAACCAATGTCCAATCTCTATCTATGATTTTGTCAACCAATTGTCATGATATTGTGCATAACTTCAAAGTTGAATCCCAATTGCCACTTGTCGAAGAAAAAGACATCAATACACTTCAAGAAAGTTGTACCGAGTTGGAGAACCTCTGCACCTTCATGAAAGAAATGTACTATGATCGATATTACATAGGTGGTGCAACATCGTCTATAGTTGAGGCATATGAGACGTATTTGAATACAAAGTGATCATATGTCTTACCTTCCCCTAAGTTATTCAAGAACACCCGTTTATGTAGCAAATCTATTGTACATATACAAGCTTCAATTTCAGCACTATGTCACCTATCTATAGAAGTGAATGTACTTTTAATTACAACAAATAAATAAATCAATGTCTTTATATTAAGTTTTACTTGAATCAATTCACTTTTCCACAGTTTATTTATTATTCAATTGGCTTGGTTATAGAGAGATAATGGTATACAATGCACTTGTAAACAAAACTAAACTAACGTACTTAATCGAACACATGTTTTAATGACCCTCAGACATGAAGGATAGATCAACAACTTAATTAACATTGTGTTGGTTTTTTTATATAAATCTATATGAAAATAACCTTCTCAAACTAATTCTCCTAAAATTAATTCACATTTTGCTAATACTAAGTCTTTGATCACCTAACCAATCACTTTACCCACACTTGCAGGCTACTTGTTTCCTTCTATAGTATAGTTCACGATGGCAGCTTTATCAATAGGCACACTATTTAAGATTCTTGTAAGCACACCTATTACAGATCCATACTTACAAGTAATGTATCTATACATACTATACAACAAACACATTCAACATCTTCCAAATACTGACTGGACCTCTCAGATGGTGAACACACGCAGTCTACACTACTGCCAGACAAATTCAAAGATCTTGTCATTGAAGAGGCTTTGGTGAAAGGGTCAATTATTTGCCTCACGAAATTTTCTTGCAAGATGCTCCATAACTTCACGTAAGCTCTTTCTTTAAAACTACCCTCTTAAATTTCTTGATTTCCAAAGTAAACTCCTTCCTAAAGTGTAACTCTTTGTTCTATATAGGGCACTCTTAATCAAAGACTTTGAAATCTTCTTTAACAATGCACCTATAGTTGGAAGCCCAATTCCACTCCTTCAAGTTACTAACTACCTTCAACCTTCACCCTCTGACCAAGGCTCAGGGTCTTCTTCAACTACAAAGTTTCTGTACAAAATTTGGTTCCTTTTCAACCACTCCCCATTAAATCATTGACTCCATATCATAGGCATTGGTCCATTGAGGGTCGAGCGTTAGGAAAAACACCAATCCATGAATAAAAAAATTCTACTCGTGAAGGAAAAGTATTTGGTTTTGAATTCATAGATAAAGACACATATGGAATCCATGTAACTTGTTTTAATGAGCTCGTAGATGAGTTCTACAATGTTGTCAACCCTGTATCTCTATACAAGATTTCTGGTGGCCGCATTAAAGTTGCAGACACAAAATATAGTAGCTCGACAAACCCATACAAAATAGTCATGTTAAGCTCATCAATCATAACTCCTTCCACATGTACAGACTCTACCATACCCAAGCATTGCTTCCATTTTAAGAGCATAGGTACGCAAGATACATTTCCCATCGACTCACTAGTATATTTCATAGGGATACTTGTATCTATAACTCCTCCATCAACCATACGCAAAAAAAAATGAAACTGACACTAAGAAATGCACAACGACAATAAAAGACATTTCAAATTGTTCCATAGATATTACACTATGGGGTCGCCACTATGAAATAGAAGGCAAAAAAATCTTTGATATGTTTGCCCAAGAAAGCCTAGTAATCATTTTGATCAAATCTGCACGTCTAATATCATGGAATGGAAAAAAAATTGATAGCACATTTTCAACCTCTATTATAATCAATACTACTTTTCCTGAAGCTTCTGCAATTAAAATATGGTATACAAATGTAGGGAATGACCAACTTTCTACATCCTTGTCAAAAGGCCAGAGCTACGCACCAAAATTTGTTGATCCAAAATATATCTCTACTATTGTCAACAAAGAATTATCCAACACACAACCTATTTGTGTAAAATAAAAAATCACTAAATTTCATTTTGACAAGTTCTACTACCTTTCGTGCCCACTAGTAGTGGACAACAAGAAACGTAAGAAAAAATTTGTTCGCTGCTCAACAAAAAAATTCCGGTGCCCCAAATGTTTTGTTGAGCTCTCTAACTATGCCTACAGCTACATGCTCAAGATGGACTTGCAAGATGCTATAGGAGAATTACTGAAGGTAACTGCATTTGAAGGACCCCTCCATTGATTTGTTGGGAGTCACTGCAGAAGATTTACAACTCCTACTAGTAGAGCCTGATGCTGCAAAGTACATTTTGGACAATATTATAAATTGTGCATTTCTCTTTGAAATTACTATCAAAATGTATCCTTTTGGGGGTGAAGAAACACAAAGCATTGTCATTACAACCCTAAAGCTTGCATAAAATTGGGACATGGATCTCATAATGCACTGTTAAATATCAAAGTTTTAAAGCTTCTACTAGAGTGCTATATATATAGAAAGTTTTGTATCCCCTACAATGATAAATGTAATTTTCTATTACTATTTCCCACAAACAAAAAAAAATTTTGCACTTAGAATACAAATTACTATATTTGTATGTACTATATTTACAACAACAAATAAATATATTACGCATGCATCTTTTCTTGTTCCAATTCTTCCAATGTTCCACATCTAAATTTGTCAATAACATGTTTACTACATTTCCAAGTACCCACTATAGTATTTTTTAAATATCTTAGTTTTGAATGTTACAAAGAAATACAATCACAAAAACACAACTCTTTAATTTTCCTCATCTTATATTTTAGCTACAACATCTTTTATGAAATATATAAGGACCTAATTGCAGATACACTACTTCCAAGTATATCAAATCCTCTTGTTTGGGCATATATATATATATATATATATATATATATATATATGGACTTACCCAATGATAACAAACAAGACAAGCATTCTCAAAGAAATAAAAAATGAAGAATAAGGTACCATGCTACAAAGGACATCATCAACAAAATAAAAAGAGAGACCCACCAAACCCTTGTTCATGCAACAACCTCTTCTACATTACCAACATCGTCTGCAATAATCCATCCAGAAGCAGATCAACGACAAATAAACAATACCACTCAAGTCAACCCACTAGAGCAGATATACTCTTCAGATTTTTCTCAAGAATAATGCACAGTAAGGAATCATTTCCGTTCCAAATTGGATAGCCTTTATATTGCTGCAACATGTGGAGTTTGCATGGAAAGGTATCCAGGAATTAAAACAAGACAATCAAATGAGTCAACCAATTGTTATTGATGCATGTCAGAAAAGCATGGCAATCGATTTTTGAAATGGAATAATATGGACCCTGATAAACAACCTCAATGTTTACAAGTCCTTACTCAAATTGAAGAGATGTTGATTGCAAGAATTAGTCCTATTCTTCAGGTCACTCATGCAAGAGGTGGTCAACTAAAATACAGCAGGCACACAATATGTTTTCCTCCGGACATTACCATAATAACATCTTTTTTGCCAAGGCGAGTAGATGACTTGGACATAATTATAGTGAACAAATAAAATATTGGTCATCAAAAATATAACTTCTATGTTAGTAGAATCCGTGTTTTTGAAGAATTACAATGCAAAATACACAATGACCCATTTTAAAAAGATGTACAATTAGATGAATCAGCTTTTTCATCTTTGCCAAACCATTCCACTAACATTACAGACCTTTTGTACAATACCAATTCAAATACAGATCCCACTGATAGTCCATCTACATCAATAAATGAAACTGTTGAAGACCAAATAG
Organism: Thuja plicata; assembly: GCA_018584345.1. NCBI lineage: Eukaryota > Viridiplantae > Streptophyta > Pinopsida > Cupressales > Cupressaceae > Thuja > Thuja plicata. The sequence continues at coordinate 2,471,700 of MU228013.1, forward strand.
AAGAAATTATGCAAGCCACATCATTTGTTCCAAATCTTCCCACTTCAAGAAGAGAAATGGAAGAGGTACAATCATTACCACACCTAGGAGAAGGATGAGTAGCTCCAGAAATACAGTGGCCATATATTTCTACATCTCTCATCAATGAATACACAACAGAAGGGTTGTTTGCAATGGCATTTCCAAATTTGTTCCCTCAAGGCAAAGCTGCATTTAAGCAACAACATATAAAAGATGTCAAACTACATGAATATGCGCACCACCTCTTGCACTATCATGACAACAAATTTGGCCAGCACCCACGATTTAGGTACTTCATACTTAATATGATTATGTGTCATCGAAGCCAAGCCACATCATCTATATTTATTTGTAAACAGCTTGATGGTACAATGCCTACATTAATATATGACCTACGTGAAATATTGAAGGACATGCCTAATGACAAGCTTGTCGACCAACTCATGCACTTTAGCTCATCAATTTGTGGCACACGAGCATTTTGGAGTAAATGACGAGGAGAGCTTCTCAACATAGTTATTCAAATAGGGTGCCCAACTCTCTTTTTCACACTCAGTGCAACAGATACTAAATGGCCAGACTTGCACAATGTCATGCCAACCACCTCACCACCAAACCCCAGCGCTGCAAAAAAATGGCGATTACAAAATATAATCGACAATCCCCATCTAGCAGTACTCTATATGCACCACAAATTCACAACATTCCATGAGGAGGTCCTAGATAAGCTTCTAGGTGCAATAGATCATTGGTATAGGTACAAATTCCCCTCCATTCCACTTACAAATTTTTTTGAGCTGATAATATTTACTAAATAAATATACTCTCAGGTATGAATGGCAATACAGAGGATCTGCACATATCCATGGGTTCATATGGCTACGACACACACTAAACATTGATAAATTACAATGGAATGATACTCAATCAATCCAAAATGCACTTGACTTTATTGATAGGTATGTCTCTGCATGGAACCCATGAAGTCTTCAGTTGTGGAATAAAAAAAAAATTGATCATTTCTTGATGATCCATGTTTAATGGACACTCACTTGATTGCTTATGCCAACCCCACCAGTGACTACATTGAGCTTCTAAATCCTATGCAACGACACACAAGATGTACCCCCCAAACATACCTAAGGATGAAAGGAATGTCTCTTCTATGTCACTACAAAGCACCCTGGACCACACAAGATAAATCAAAACTATACAAAATTGACAATGGCCAGCTAGCCCACCTCCCAACATGTAAAGATGATCGCCTAAACCTTCACAACCCTCAAATACTATCCATTTTCTGAGCCAATGTAGACTTCCAACATGTCTTGCCAATTGATGTAGTATTAAAATACATTGCAAAATATGCATCAAAGGCTGAAAACAAATAAAAAATGCACCATGCCATGTTGTCCCACATTTCAACAAGTTTTGACTTTGAAAAACTAGCCCCGATTGCTTTTCAAAGAATGTTGCTTGAGAAACTAGTAGACCGTGACATTGGTGCCCAGGAAACTTGCCACCTCTTGCTAAAACTTCCACTCTCCATATCTAGCAGGAAATTTGTATCTCTAAATGTCGACCAAAAAAACCTACAACGTATACCAATTACACCAGCAACAAACACAACATACCCCAACTATATTGAATCCTACATATCACGTCCTACACACCTAGAGAACTCATCACTTATAGAGGTCACCCAAAAATGGACCTTCAATGCTATAAGGAAAAGAAACTAATGGACAAAGCACCCCATCACAGCTATTGTCTGAGTCTCTCCACGCTTCACAGTCATCCCTTCAAAGGAAGACAGTAGCTTTGAAGCATTTTGTTGGAGTGAATTAGTTCTATACAAACCATTCCGCAACCTTCAAACAAGTATTGGATCAACATCATGTCTGTAGAACCAATCTTGAGCTGGAAGATGAAGACGAAATAGATATCCCAATAAGAAATGAAAACATATTGCATGAAAATACACCAAATGAATGGCAAGCTTTGTCAGGATTGTACCCAAGTCTACCTATCCACCTAAATGAAATTGACATGCTTGGTAACCGAGAAATAGACTTGAACAATAATTGGACAAATTTAGAATTCAATCAAGCACAAAAAAATTTAGCAACTGCTTTCATTAAAAGTAACTGTACCATTTTTAAAGTCCTCCAAAATTGCAATAACCATTTAAAAACTATGTTGTCTACACAACAACAAAAATCATATGCAATTGTGCTACGACACCTACAATCGAGCGCCCAAGAATTGCCCCTTAAGTTACTGGTACAAGGCACAACAGGCACATGAAAGTCACTCCTTATTACAAAAATAAAGACAATGATGGTCAACTCAACCCCAAGTGGTCAAATTCCATTTCTCCTCCTCGCACCAACTGGCCTCTCCGCATTCAACATACAAGCATCAACAATTCATTCCTCACTACGAATACCAATCAAAGAAATGGTACCCCTTCAAGGACAAGCTCTTGCAACTTTCCAAGAGAGAATGTACTACATTCGCTACATTCTAATAGATGAAATGAGTTTCATAGGGCCTAAACTACTTGAAAAAATAGACATGAGGCTACGCCAAGATTTTCCAACTCAAAATCACATTCCTTTTGGCGGACGCTCTGTTGTTCTATTTGGTGATTTGGGACAATTGCCACCAGTTAAAGACATTCCAATGTATGCTTCAAAATCCTATGGTGGAGCACTATGGCGCAACTTCAACATTGTTGTTACCCTAGACAAAATTTACCGCCAAATAGGAGACACTCCTATTCAAATTCAATTTCGTGCACTCCTTTCAAATTTACAAAATGCAACACCTACAATTGCAGATTGGCATTCCTTTTGGCGGATGCTCTATTGTTCTATTTGGTGATTTGGGACAATTGCCACCAGTTAAATACATTCCAATGTATGCTTCAAAATCCTATGGTGGCACACTATGGCGCAGCTTCAACACTGTTGTTACCCTGGACAAAATTTGCTGCCAAATAGGAGACACTCCTATTCAAATTCAATTTCGTGCACTCCTTTCAAATTTACGAAATGCAACACCTACAATTGCAGATTGGCAACTTGTAGTGTCAAGATCAAATTCATCTATTGCATCAGATGAAAAAACACATTTTCTCCCAGCCATACATCTCTTTTCAACAAATGAAATTGTTTTAATGCATAAAAAACACATGTTGCTATCTTTAGCAAAGCCAGTTGCACTATCCAATGCAAAAAAACTCAAAGGATTACCCTACTCAAATGCAGAAGAAGAACAACTTCAATCTAAGATCCTCTTGTGTATTGGTCAAGAGTTTATGCTCTATGCAAATATATGGGTTCAAGTTGGGCTCGTCAATGGTGCACTTGGACAAGTCAAAGAAATTGTCTACAATGATGGAGAAAAACCACCTCAAGTACCATTGTGTGTTGTTGTTGATTTTCATAAGTACATGGATCCACCTTGGGACAAAACAACCCAAATTATATTCTAGTAATCCCAATTAGTCGAGGAATGCACCTCCAAATACCTTTAAAAATGGCATGGACCATAGCAATACACAAATCACAAGGGCTTACACTTCAGAAAGCTACTATTGATATTGGCAACATTGACAGACAAGGCCTAATATTCATAGCTATTTCCAGAGTTCGAGAGCTCGGGAATCTCTGCATCCAACCATCATTCACATTCGAAAGATATGCCCGCATGCAACAAAACCCATATGTAGCTCGGCAAAAAGAAGAGGAGATGCGTTTGTGCAAATTATCAAATACTACTCCAACCACCACACCTCAATAGTAAGCACACCACCTATTTTAATTGACTTATTTTGAAGTCCACTGAACTAGATATGCATAGATATAAATTCAAATTTCATAACAAAAAACAAATCAATGTTTACTACTAATTTATCCACTATTACTAATATTATTAATATATTTAGTTTAAGAAAGACTAAATTCAAATAAGATTTGTCATTTACCATTATGATACATTTGAATATTGTTTTATTTAACTTAAATATAGTTTATTTACTTAACTTGAAGATCTACGGTTGGTATTGGTTAAAAGAGGAGTGACTGCCTTTGAGAGCTTCCTCACTGTCACTGCTTATTTCCGTCATTTGGGATAAGATGTGGAGTAGCAAGTCAATTTTTTGGAGCCTTCGTGAAGAAAGTGGTAATCAATGCTCCATACGTAATACATGCTCAAATGATCTCTAGCAATTAAAAAAAAAGTAAGGAGTTATTCGCCATTTCCATATTTGATTATACATTGCTCTTCAAAGCTTTCAAGAAGGATGGTAAATTGCATAAACTATGTCTATTTTATGTAAGATTGAGTGCGAATAAGAGTTTTCCATTTATCAATATCATACATTTGAATTTTGTATTATTTAACTTAAATATAATTTATTTTCTTGAAATCACACAGTAGAATAAATTATTAGATTTTCAATTTAAAGAGAAAAGGTAAGTATTTATTGTTACAGATTGAATGTGCAATTCAACAGAAATTCTAAAAATTATTTTATTGCATTGTTAGTATACTTTTAAATAATTGTTCAACTCATTTGCAGAAATGTTGCGACAAAGGACTATTGTAGTTGATCACTTCTTCTAGCATGTTGACATTCAAAGGATTCATGAAGAAGAAATATATTTTACATTTATTGCACAAAGCTTACTACAAGAAAGAGGACTAATCACATATTGTCCAGTATCACAGAGAAATTTTTCCCACTTTTATAGGGATCCATATATTATAGAATTGAATACTTGTGAAACATGCAATCCAACAGAGGTACATCATATCCCAAGCGAGATATGGTTTCAACCAGCTTCAATAGCCTCTGAAGTAGAATACTCCTCTCTAATAAATGGAGTAGGATAATTATAGTTAGAGAACCTGCTTCGAGTACCACAAGACAATACAACATCTTTGCAGAACCATTGCTATCATGGTCAAATTTACCGCTTGCAATTTGCATCTGACTCAAACACAATTTGGAACCAACAAGTCATTGAAAGGTGGGGACCACAGGGGGCTTATTTATCAATTCCCATAGCTAAACGTATAATAAAAAATGTAATGGAGTGAGTACCAACATGGACCCAAACAACTTTTAAATTCTACCCAAGCATAAATCTTGCCACCTACAACTGGGGAGTTCTTCATCGCACACTTGAGCACCTTTACTAGTTTGATGATTTGGACCCGATGACAAACGAAGATATTTCCCCTACTGTAACCCTTTGAAAGGATAAAAGTATAATAGTGTGTCATAGTAGAGGACATCTTAGGAGGATACAGTCGGAAGTGGTCTGGTTGGACCCGCATGGCACCCTTTAGGCGCCAGGTGGCGGCTATGTGGCGCGTGGGGTCCGGCCAGACCCCCAAAAGTTTATATAAGAAAAAAAGGGGCCCGCGCGGGTCATTGTCATTTAGCGGCTATAGGCTTGTGAGAAGAGCTACAGGGGTATTCCAGTCGGAAGGGGTAAGTACCTTTTTTATTTTTTTATTTTAATGTTTTTAAATGTTTTTTTTTAGTTTTTTTTTAATTTCGTATTAAATAATTGTTTTTTAATTAAAAATCTTTGTTTAATAGTTACTTTTTGTTTAATTAATAGAAAATAGTTGCAATTTAAAAGAAATATTTTAATTTAATAGTTATTTTTGTTTATTTAGTATTATTTTTTTTAATCGTAGAAATAAAATAATATGATTTTATATAAAATGAGTTATGTAATTAATATAATCTTTTTTTTCAGTTAATTAAATGTGTTAGTTATTTAATTAATTTAATTTTGTTAGATATGTTTTAAAATGTTTTAATTTAATTTTGTTGGATATAGTTTAATAGGAGTTAGGGTGTAGTTAGATCTCGGATATAATCCTAACCCCAACCATAATATTAATTTTACATCTAACTCTAATCCTCATTTATCTCTAGACCTAATTTAAACCCTAACCCTATACATAATCCAAAGTATACCTCTTAACCTACACTTAACACAAATCCTAATCCTAACTCTAACCCTCAATCCTAACCCTAACTCTAATAACCATAATTCTAACCATGATGTACAAACCCTTACTCTACCCATAATCCTAACACTAATCTTGATTCTAACCATAACAAAAACTTTAAGCCTAATAAAAAAATTAATCCTAAATATAATACTAACCATGAAACAAATCCTTACTCTAACAGCAATCCAAATCCTCAACCCTAAGCTGGACCCCTAATTTAAAACTCTAACCCTAGCCATTATCCTAACCATGGAATAAACCTAAAAAAAATTCCTAATTGTAACCCTAAACCCTAACTCTCATCGGAATGCTAGCTCAGACCATAATTACAAGCATGATATAAAATCTTGAACCTGAACATAATCCTAATCATGAACATTAAAATCTGATCCTAAAGCTAAACCCCAATCCTAATCCTAAACCATAACCCATCATCCTAATAAAAA
>MU228013.1:2495291-2510588 GCA_018584345.1 Thuja plicata
AAATTAAAATAATTAATAAATTCAAAAAACTATAAAAAATCACTTAATTCAAAATAAAAACCACTTAACTCTTCCAAATAAAATTATAAAACTCTAAAACTATTAAAACTATAAAACTATTAAAAATGTATTAAAAAATTGATTTTTTAAAAAACTAAAAAACTATTAAAACTATAAAAACTATAAAACTATTAAAAATCTATAAAAAAATCAATTTTATTTAAAAAATCGGGCGAATTGTGAAAATTCGGATTTTAGGGGCTGGTCATGCATGCGACCGTGTTTGGTCACCTAATGCATCCAGTTGTACTTGGTCCGGCCGGACTAGGGTCTGACCGGACCTACATGGAATCCTATTTGGCAACCAAGTCATCGAAAATGGGTGGCTTTCTCAAGTTCTCCCTTCTAGACCTGAATTCTCTGTCAAAATTTACCTTTCTGTAAAATCTAAAAATACCCTTTTTTAGAGCTCGTAGTCAAGATTATGGTCGTGTAATTTTTATCATGTTTTGATTTCATATAATATATTATAAGTTGAAAATACTTCAAGTAGGTATTTTAACATTTAAGAACACGTTCATTTGAAAAATATTAAAAAAAACAAATCATGTCAGAAAAATTAAAACTTTATATTTAAGACTAGAGGAGAGAGTCCTCTTTAAGAATATGTAAAAAAAAAATTTACTGGTGTAGATTTGATAGGGAAAATTGAACACGAACTAAAAATTGTTGATTTCAGGTAACACCGACTTTGGATAGTTATAACAGACAAAATATATAACAAAATCTAATCTTTATTTTTTTATGCATTAGCTATACATGTCATCTAAAACATATTATGGAATCAGAGGAAAAAAATATTATTTGCATATAGTTTTTTAATGCGGACTAGACCCTAGATTTTTAGCATATTTCAAGAATAAAAAAATAGACTTCAAAAATTAAAAAACTATGTCAATTTTTTTTCAAAATTTTTTTAAAAAATTATAAGCCTAAACTTCATCAAATTTTACACATTTCATTAGTTTACATCATCTTCAAATTCTAAACACAAATGCCACTTTTATGTTGTTAAAGTTTAAAAATTTGAATGTTGTCGTCCTTTTCCTTTATAAAAGTGTGACACAGGTTTGTACTTTTACCCGAAAATAATAGTTAATCTATTTTACGTTAAAGTTCATTGCCACTTCCTACTTTTCCAATTCAAATTCAAATTCAAAAGTAATAAATGTACACTTCTTCATTACGAAATGCAAATGGTTTTTGAACTTCAACTACAAAAAAACCATCCTTCTACCAATAGTGACAAACAAAATCCAAATTTGTTATTTTAGCAAACTTGTAGAATTTTAATTGGTCTACTTTTGTTGATAATGGGTACGCCATTTATCATACACTGCAAATTTAAAAATTAGCATCTTAACAATGGATACACCGTACCTTTGTTGGTGAATTTATATTTTACCTTTCTAATGGTTCTAAAATTTATTTTGAATTTAATGAACACAATTGAAATTTTACTAAAATGGAATATATTTGGGTCTTTTTTTTAAACACCACATTTTTTCCTATATATAGTACATTTAATTAATTACACTTACAATTAAGCTTCCAACAAATCAAATATTACTTTTTCGTGTATGTAAATTAGCTTAGATATTTTATCTACACAGTTTACATTTATATTTTTCTATTGGTCACGTCATTATAGCATTTCAAAAATTATATGTATTGAATTACTTTTACAATTCTATCAACATTGAAAATTTACATTAAATTGTTGTATTTACCTTTTTTTTACGTGGGAGATGTTCGAAAAATACATTTTTGTAACATATGATCTATTATTCAAATACTTAACGTCATTATATGGGATATTATACACAATTTAGATTGCCACTTAATATATAATTACTTTAATGCAACTAACAAAAAAAAATGTATTCAAAATTAACACCATTCAAAATGATAATTACACAATTGTGACACATCATTGACATATAACAAAAAAAAATAACATAGGAAAAAAGGCGTAACTATTGCACACTCAGGTACGATTGGTAGTGGTATTTAAGTAGAAGAAAGAGATAAAGATAGAGAGAAATCATCATGGGAAATACTACAAAGAGGTAAGACATCACTAAGTTCAAGGTAAAAAACACCCAAACCAAGGATATTTACTTGTACAACCATGTGCAAGAGCACCAAAAAAAACTAAAGATAAAGGTAAAGGAAAAAAATATCAAAGTAAATATGTGCAACAAAGGGGTTAGTACTAAAAACAAATGCTCACCTGTTAGTATCATGCTCAAAATGTTATTGCAAGAGCACAATTGATCACATAGAAAGAGAAAGTGTTAATGTTTGTAACTCGAGTCATATGATCATTTAGAATACATATAATACTTTGATATTGATTAATAATAATATATTGTATTTGTATATATCTGTGTGTGTGTGTGTGTTATATATTATCATTAAACATATATTATGCAAATTTATATTATTCTAATATATGATTAATTAATGAAAAATTAAAATTATAATGAATAGACATGTCTCATGAAGGGACATGTCTCTCCTAGCCTCTTTCTCAATATAAATGAAAAAGAGATTGTTGCATTTGAAAAACACATACAAAATTGAATGCTATTACATTTGCAGCGATCTTAAAATCTTATCATGGTATTAGAGCAGGACTGCTAATGTAGAAGATGAAAAGTGCAAATATTGAAATTTACATCCAGATGCGATTATATACAAGATATATTACATATCTCAAGTCTGAGATATTACAACATGATATGACAGAGGGTTCCCTACCCACCTGCGAGGTTTCAGAAATAGCCTCCCCATCCTAAATGGGTTGAACAGTTCCAAGGAAGGTTTAATCTTGTTATTCAGTGGTTATATATTTCTGGGTAGATTTGGCCCATCTGCAGAGAGATAAGTTGGATATGTCAAGTATGTTTAGGTTTAATGAGAAGTAAAGGATGGAAGAAGTGGAACACTATATTGTGTGTAGCGAAACAAAGGTGACTCGAGAGGTGTTTGAGTCCTTACAAGGATGCCTCAAGGTTGTTGCTAGGCATACAAAAGGACTGGGGATGTATCTTGTTGCACATGATCCATATGCCATTATGGATCGGGCACATGCCTTTGGTGTTGATTTAGTATCATTCGATAAGGCTATATCTGTGACCGACTCAATTTAAGCTCCACATAAGTTCGATGTATTAAATAAGATGCATGTCATGTTTATAATGTCTGGAGAATATTATTATTAATTGGTAACCATTTTATAAGAAGGGAACGCATTTTATTTCATTATTTCATAAGGCGTCCCAAACTGAATCATTGTCATTACCATGAAAGATAGTCGGTCTCATAAATACGAAGGAATTAAAACAATACTACCTGAATGAATGGAACATCATGTTGAACAAGAGCTTTGAAGATGAGACAGTTTGTATTCTTTCAACTATGTGTCGTATTTCTTATTAGTGCCAGGAAAATTATTTTCTCTCTACCATAAGAAATATAAGAGCAGTGTTGCATCATATTTTGATTTGTGGCTTTGAAAATAAAATCTCTGGCATGTTAAGTAATGGCTGGAGCACATCCTAAATTGTACAAAAATTGATCTGTGTAATCTTTAGTCACGAAAGAAGTTTGAGCATAACTTTGCATATGACCGGAAATGGGTGTTACCGTGGAAATATTCCATGATTCTATGTAACTCTTTTCCTCTACCCGTGTATTGACAATGCAGGTCTTGAAGGTCCTGCTAACATATGAAATATGAATATCATATCATTTTTGTGAAGAGTCGTTGTAGTATGAGACGTCTAGTCATTTGTGTGAGAAGACAAAGAAACAAAAACATTTTCACGGGAGGTGATACAAGTCAATGCACGCCAGATCGAGTCTCTACTCCAACTGAAACGATGCACATATAGCATTTCTAATTCATGGGATCGCAGAGTTTTATCATGCCAAGCCAAGAATGATAGTATCTGACATTGCAGAGTGTATAATATCAGCTATAAAAGTTACCAATGACAAGGATAGATATTGTTGTGTATGTCAAGATATAAATAATGATATCGTCAAAGATATAGTAGTCACTGTATTCTTTAGGCTCACTGAGAAAGCAAAAAACAATGCCAGAAGAGGAGCAAGATACTTCTGAATAATCATCGAGAAGATACGAAGATCATTAGGAAGCAAAGATCCTCAAATAAATGTATTCAATCATACTCCAATTCCTTGCACATGGATTTGTCGTGAATATAAACTGCTATAAATTTCTTCCGATTAAGAGCTACTACAAGGACGTTCTCTTCATAATCTTAAGGATTATAAGTCAGCAGAGACTCATGGGTAAATTACGACTCCTGGAGCTGAGTCAACATCGAGAAATGAACATGGTGAGAGGATCATAATGTCATGATGAAATTCTAGAGACAATATCGGCACTTGAAGGACGGCGAGGTCTGTCTCTATCAAACATTGGTAAATTGAGCCGTCAGTGATAACAAAATAAAACAAAAATCAATGGATGTCACAATTGTGGGTGTTCTAAATAATAACAATTCTACCAAGGTCACCAATCTTGTAAATAAAAGAGAGTACATGGGACTAGACGACCATAAGAGGATTATTCCAAAATTAGTTGGTGTTCTTGTGTAACAATATTCTAATGGAGCATATAGGGCTATAGCTGAATTGGGTTCTCCAAATTTGGTCAAAGAAATGATGACCATCAGTTACGAATCGATGATGATGAAGCAATTGTAGTTGGACTGAAGTGGTTTGTCTTTCAGGAGGAAATGAGCATGCCAAGCGATCCTATTCTAAAAGTTAATAATAATAATAATAATAATAACTCTTTAGTATTTTCTGCAAAGGCTTGTATTAATGAGTGTGTCACAATTGAGATAGATCAACTTCCTATAGATCATGGTGCCCAAGGAAATCAGATGCATCCCATATGAAAGTCATGCAGGCTGAAGAATGAAGACACAACTTGTTGTCATGAAGCTGAGTTTGTGGTACATATCTAGATTAGTTTCTTCGAAGAGGAAGAATTAACATTCAGAGGGAGTCTGACAAAATCCATCGGAGACAACTTTGAATGAGGATTTTAGGAGGTTGAGACATGTACTTAGAGCTTCAGAAGGGAGTCACATTATCATGAATGTTTGGTGTTGCCAAGCCTAGGGATGAATCCATAGTTTATTACATTCACTTATGTTACTATGGAATCAGACAAGTAAATTTGTGTATGAGAAACTACTCATATGAATAATGTTGTGATCAAAATTTTGATTATGTATCAGATGATGAGAGTCTCTTGAAGCAATATATTTTCATGATTGGGGCCACGCATGGTTCCCTAACAGAGGGAGCTACTAGAGGATCTTCCAAAATTGTTTTTCAGGGATCTTAATCATTTTGATTTAGAAGGGCAGGCCATATCGAGATGGTTTCCCTAGTGACCAGTAAACTATAAAAAGACAAAGGATTGAAATTCAAATGATTTAGTTCCATATATGTGGGCTAGAAGGCTTTTATGCAGATATCCAGGTCATGATATTCCTAGATACTTGGATAAGTTGTTGGATCAAAGGGCATTCAAGAAAAGAGCTTAATGCAGACTAATGAACAAAGACACGACTTGCTCACAGAAGGTTGATATTAGATTCAGAGGGAGTCAGATAGTTCATCTAAAAGCAACCTTGGATGAGGAGGTCAGGAGGTTGTTGCAAGACCTCAAAATTTAAAGGGAGCATCTAGAGGATCTGATTCATTTTGATCTCCAAGGAATTTGGTCATATTGGTTCAGAGGGAGTCAATAGTGAATATGGTTTTTACAATCAAAGGATTATGGTAGGATTGTGGCTAAAATGCCTTTATGCTAGCTCCTGCATCATGATATTCCTGGATGACTTGGGGTTCACCAAGAGTGATGCAAACTATATAAGAGATATAGTACCATAAGTATGTTATTCAAGGTACCTTATCACTAATAGAACCGATGTATGATATTCTCACCAAGTCTCTTGCTAGAGAGAAGGTTGTATACTTTTGAGATAAAAATCTTATGTTGAGGAATGAAGCCTTAGATGAAAAGGAGTTTTAATATATGTGATCTATTATTCTGTATGTTATTACAATCTTCTCTTTGAGAGATAAATCTAAGGTGAAAACCATTGTTTCACCCTCTGAGATGAGTCAAGGCGGATGTCATGTGTGTGACTCCATGAATTATGGGCCCACCCATCCTGTGTACATTTCTGAGAGGTGACGACTTCTTAGACAATGAACACTTGTATTTGATGTTACAAGGTGATGATCTTGTAATAGAGATTCGTTATGGTAGACATTTTGATATGTCAGTGCACATGTACCATAATAGGATTATATGTAAGGGGAATGTAATATTTTCTAATTACTATATCCTTGTATCACGATTTGAGGTGATATGAAAATTAGGTATCAAGATATGAGGTGATTCGTCATATCACAATCTAAGGTGATGTGAAAACTAGGTATCACGATTTGAGGTGATTCCTCATATCACATGTTATGTGATATGTAAAACTTGGTATCACGTGTTAGGTGATTCCTCATATCACATGTTATGTGATATGTAAAAATTGGGTATCACATGTTAGGTGATTCCTCATATCACGTGTTAGGTGATATGTAAAACTAGGTATCACATGTTAGGTGATTCCTCATATCACATGCTAGGTGATATGTAAAATGGGTATCATGTGTTAGGTGATTGCTTATATCACATGTTATTTGATGTTTGTCTTCACATGGTATGTGAGACATCTTATCACGAGAAATGTGATATAGATAAATGATTTTATCTACTCTAGCTAAGAGGGAGTGTTGATGTTTTGTGTAGCTATTGTGATAATCATAAGTGTTGACAAGGGAGACCACTACACATTCTGTTTGATCATCCTCCCTAGCTAAGAGGGAGTGTTAATGTTTGTAGCTCGAGTCGTATGATCATTTAGAATACATATAATACTTTAATATTGATTAATAATAATATATTTTATTTGTTTATATGTGTGTTATATATATATATATATATATATATATATATATATATATTATTAAACATATATTATGCAAACTTATATTATTCTAATATATGATTGATTAATGAAAAATTATAATTATAATGAATAGGCATGTCCCATGAAGGGACATGTCTCTCCTAGCCTCTTTCTCAAAATAAATGAAAGAGAGATTGATACATTTGAAAAACACATACAACATAGAGTGTTATTACATTTGCAGCGATCTTAAAATCTTATCAAAAAGAGCACATGTCAAAGATGAGACAAGACTCCATATTCCAATAAACTAGAAACGTATGTTATGATATTGTATCAGAGAGAGAGAGAGAGAGAGAGAGAGAGTTATGCTAGGCAATCCATGAAAGAGAAGAGGAAAAGCATTAAATAGTCTAGCAAGTTGTTTTATGCTAGTTCCACTCATCCCAAGAGAGATTTCAATGCAAAAAGAGAGTTGAGTAGTCTAGCAAGTTGTGTTATGATAGTTAATCCATCTCAAGGATATCCAACCAAATATTATATGCATGAAAATCTACTAAAAATGATGCAAAAGGATAAAAAGGAAACAATTGTCTCCAAGGAAATCTGCCAAAACAATCAAAATGAATAACAAAGGAAAGCATTGTCTCCAAGGAAATCTTCTAAAAATAGTGCAAAAGGACAAGTAAGGAAGGTATTTAAGGAAATCCACTAAAAATAGTGTAAAAGGATAACCAAGGAAAGCATTGTCTCCAAGGAAATATATTAAAAGGATTATCCGGGGAACACATTGTATCTGAGGAAATTTATAAAAATAGTGTAAAATGATAACCAAGGAATTCATTATCTCCAACAAATATGCTATAAACAATGGAAAAGGATAACCAATGAACACATTATATATAAGGAAATCAACTATATAATATACAAGGATATTGCATATATGTCCCCCTCCTTAATATGACATCTTAAGGAAGAGAATAACAAGAATACCCACCTTCAAAACCAAGGAGGCATCTTTAGGCAACAATGCCCATGCAATCCTAACTTGAAAGAAGCATAACTCTTTAAAAGCCATGGGAGAGATAGTTGGTAAAAAAATACCTTGCAACATGTGTAAAAGGATCCTTTTGAGGGTTTAAAGGAATATATATTCAATCAAAAACATCGACCTACAAGAGAAGATCCTAAAACAAATAACATCATTGACCAGAAGAGGGAAAAGGGAACAAGAATTCACCTTTACCCCCTATTGCTAGGTAAAAATGGATTTTTGACGAAGGATAACACACTTTAAACCCCCAAGTAAGGGACTTTTTTTTATCTTGGACATTCATTTTCAAACAAGGAAGAGGTTGTGATCAAGAATATACAACTCTTTCATAAGAGAGAATCCCTGATGAAAACAAATAATTTCATGAGAGAAAGGATATCACATTACAAAGAAACACTACATCACTAAGGAAAGTGGATCCTTAGAAAATATAAGAGAATGAGAAATTCCTCCCCCCTCTAAGTGTGAAGGCAAGGAAAATAAGCCATTAAAATCAATAAAATAACTATGTTTGTATTACTATTACCAATAAGTTGTTAAATAAGGTGAATCAATAATATACAACTTCCTTGTAGTTGGGTAAGGGGATACTTGGTGAAGTAAAACACATTATGTACCATAAGTGAGAGATAATTCACAACATACATACACTTTCAAGCAAGGAAAAGGTTGTAAACAAGGATGTAAATCACCCTAAAAAAGAGAAAATCCTCATGCAAAATGAGTTTGTGCAAGAAAGGGCATCATGTTATAAAATCTACAAGTCAATAAATGAAAAATGGATCCTTAGAAAAGATAAGGAATGTATGAGAAAATCTTCCCCCCCAATCGGGAAGACAAATAAAGGGACCTATTATGTTGCTTACAAGGAAAGGTTGAATACGAAAGCATAACATCGTGTAAAACAAAGACACCTCGATAAGGTAAATTGTTAAGATCACTATAGGGATAGAAAAAAGAATATATGAATGCTAAGTCAACCACAAACCTTAAAATTCACACAAAAATAATCCTAACCAAACCTTAAATCTATGAAGGAAAAGAACGTAAACGTGAAATTAAATCAGACAAACACTCCCTTCAAAACGCTCCAATTTCTTTCTTTCTTCTTCTAAATTTTATATGTCGCTCCCATGATGACTCTATGCACTCAATGAAAGAAAAATGGCATGATAATGATAAGATTCTAAATATTTGGTTGGTCCTTGACATAATGATATTGAAAATGTGGTTGTGAAAATGAGAGGGAATGCCTCGATTTATAGAGTTTTGAGGGTAAATCACCAATTTAGCAAATTGGGACAAAATTGTGAATGTGTCATGATTTATGATAAGATTTTAAGTTGCAAGTGAAAATATGCCAAAATGAGTGAAATCTCATTTGGAAACATGCAAAATGAATGGGTAGTTAATTAGGAAGGTGTACGAGATGAGGGAGTTACAAACCAATTAATAGGAGGCGTAAGCTAGAAAATAGGGAATGAAGCACAAATTAAGGGATAAAATTCCATGTGGAAAAGTGAGAGATTATTTGATTATTAAGATCAAATAATTCTCACATTTTGGAATCAAGAAAAAATGAGAGAATTATTAATTCTTAAATCAAGATCAATTAGCCAACTAATTAACGTAGAATTAATTAATTGTGAGACCATGATTAAAAAATTATTTATCAAAGCTTAGGGCTTAATAATATGGAACAAATTAATAGTTGATTTACCCCTAAAAGGATGATGTGATTGATTGACATGATTAAAATGATCAATGATGAAAAATGACATGATTGGACATGATCAAAAGGTTGAATTAATTAGAAAATGATGTAAATTAGGGACAAAAATAAATGGTTGATGATGTGGAAGAATGACACAATATCACAATATAGAAGACATGTTAAAAAAGGGGGTCATAGGTGTTTGACCATTTTTTAGTGTCTACAATCATAGTGTGGAGAAACATTGTAGTTGAAGGGAATGCTAGTGGACACCATTTTTAATGTCAAGAAAAAGTAAGATTTTTTGTTAAACAAATAAGACCTCTATCTAATAAATCTTGAACAAATTGTCTAAATTTAATACAATCAACAAGAGATTTTTTATTGTTGTAATGAAAAAGACAATAAAAGTTACCATTACATGATCTTTGATCTTTTGTAAAATGACAAAAGTGAAATTGAATTTCGATATCATATTCAAGTTTCCCAAAAAATATTTTAGCCAAAGCCAAAACAATCATCTAAAGGCAAACAAATTGGTAAAGGATGATTAGGATTTGAGGTAGAAGGAGCAATGTTGGCATGAGATATATATCTTATACTATTTCTAGTGCTATGTGTAGGAGGATCTATAAGGATCTTTATTACTTGTTCTTTAATGCGATGAACTTGTCCACTATATTGTTTTTTAGAAGTGGACAGTAGGAAAATGGGGAGATCAATGAAACATAAAACATACTAAGCCAATTATCTCCCCATTTCATAAATTGCACATTACGAAGGAAGAGTATCTCCAATAGGCTCAAGAGGTGACTCAAGAACTAATTGGAAATGTGGTTTGTCCTTCACTAAATAATGTAGTTTAAATGAAATGGGAATGATTATGTAATGTAATTGATCTATTAGAAAACACACTTAAAAGATGATTAAAACATACAGATAAATATTGATATTGAGTTGAACAAAAATGGAAATCATAAGATGGAACTGACCTGTACCAAAAATTTCAGTCAAAAATGGCAGGGACAAGGCAAAATTCAATATGTACCCAAGGGACAGGGCAAAAGTTGATATATACCCAACACTTTCAGATGGAATTTTCATGGAATCTAGATATATTCTTGTACTGCCGAGAAAAGATCCAACGACTCTGTAACCTGATCCTACACTGAAAAATGGGTAACTTGTGGGAAAAGGGGTTTTCCTTGGTCAAACCCCTATATAGGAAT
The DNA here is from genome assembly GCA_018584345.1 of Thuja plicata. Taxonomy (NCBI): domain Eukaryota; kingdom Viridiplantae; phylum Streptophyta; class Pinopsida; order Cupressales; family Cupressaceae; genus Thuja; species Thuja plicata. Next base: position 2,506,371 of record MU228013.1, read on the forward strand.
CAACTTTAAAATATGATAGAAATTTCATAAAGGAAAGAATGAAAAAAAGGAAAATTATTGATTTACCTTGCATAAACCCTCATGAACAGGTGTAGAAATTGTTAGGATTCAAATAATTCAATCACCAAGATCCACTGTATGCAAAATACCTATAACAAAAGCAAAGAATGGAGATACAACTCATAATGATATGAAAGATGAAATATTCATTCAGAGAGAGAATATAGGGAATTACAAAAGAATTAATAATTACAAAGAGATCAAAACCTTATAAAGGTGATCAAAACTCAGAAGGTGGAGAAACCTAGGTTGCATGATAATAATTAATAAAGAATTAATTATTACATGCCTAAAGTTTAGCTTAAGCAAACTAGAGATATAAAGTGACTGAATAATTAAATAAATAATGATTTAATTAATAAGTGAAAATACCTTTTTACTCTAACACCCCCCCTTAAGATAAATTAGGGAGAAGCAAAAAACCTAGAAACTGTTAGAAACACTGAGAGGGGGGGGGTGAATCAGTGTTTGTCTATTAATTACTTTTCAGCAACTTAAACATAAATCAAACATACATTGAATGAAAGTTAACATAAGAACTCATAACACATTATATGATTATGGGGAAACCTTGATCAGAGGAAAACCCCGATGGGAATTAGTACCCACAAATATTGTACTAGGTATAATGAACCTGTTAAAGTTCCTCTGCCCTGTTAGAAGCAGTCTTTACAATATGAGTACAATGACCTGGTTAAAGGTCTGACCCTATTAGGAGTCTTTTACAAAACCCTGTTAAAGGTAAATGGCTCACTGCCTAATAGGATGAAGGCTACAACCTTCTGAAAGATGATATACACTATATCAAAATGAACTGCTGTGATGACACTATTGTCTAATCAGTTCTGTGTATGCATGAATGCTCTTACTCTCTTAAAGATCTATATCATATACTGACTTCATCTTACTGTTCTTCAATATCTTCCTCTTGCATAATAATCGACGCTTGTAACATATCTTTACATTACATACTTATATGTTCATATCCATATAGGCGCGACCCAAAACAAGACTCTAGTCGGCCCTAAAACAAAATATACAATATTTTTTAACAAGTTGGCTCAAGCGTGTTTACTACAATGTTAATTACATTATTACAAACATATAACCAAAGGCGCTTAGCCATTACATAACAAAATAATTGATCAGAACACTAGTCGGCTTCCATGCTCTGTCTTCTGGACTGCTGGTCTACTGATCTGCCTGTAACTTTGTCATACTATTGTTCTGTACTATGCATTTCTGGATGTAGCATGTACATGTGTCATACAACATATATATGAATGCGCATACACTGACTTGATCTCTTGCACATGCGTTGATGTGCTGATCGTTGAGTATCTCTGTCTGCCCTATTTTCCATACTTAGTCATTTTGTCTTTTAAGACAAAAACTAAACATGACTTTGTTGCCATGATGACAACACAAAATGAGTCATGCATCCTTAGGAAGTCAACTTTCCAACAATCTCCCCCTTTGTCATTTATGGCAACAAAGGAATGTGGCCAAGTTACTCAAAATGACTTAACACAAAAAGTGACTGTATATCATAACATCTTATTGATATATACATATACTTCTCTGTATATACACATTATATATTACTCCCCCTTTGACGTTAATGACAAAGGTGTACAAAAACTTGTAAGTCTTTTGCATACTTACTCCATGTAAACTTCAGGGTACACAATCTGAAGAGATTGGATCTCTTTCTGCCAGAATTCTTTCATTGCATCAATAGTCTGTAGATGCGCGCATAGGGAATATGTCAGTTTCTCCATTTTTATCAGATCCACGCAAGGACCTTGATCATATGTCACAATGGTGGCATCAATCTATTTGATGTTCTCATTTAGGACTGCTAGAGATGGCGCAAGTGCATTTCTCAATTGGGTTTGTCTTACTCTTATCTTGTTGATTTCCAACTTAGATTTCTCAATCTTGTCTAACTGCCCTTGATAAACATTATTGCATATGTTCATGTCTTGCGTGGAAGTCTCGACTGATTTTCTAATGCTATTCACCATGATCTCTGCCTCTTCTACCTTTTTAATGTGCTTAGAGGTGAACTTCACTCTATCCATGCAGTTAGCTATAACTTTCTTGCCTTTAGATGCTAAATCTTTCAGTATGGATTGCCCAATCTTTAAGGATTTTAGGTCTAAGGTAAAATTCTTTACCAATTCATTCAATCTCTCCTTCTTATATTCATCTTCAGCAATTTTAGTAGCAAAGTCTACTAAACTTGTAAAGTGTGATTTGAAGATTGTTAAAATGTTGTCCACATCTTCAACTGATTGGACTTTGGCTACTTTCAGATCAATAGGCACTAAGTCATTCAATATGTTTACTGTTTCCAAAAAGTGAGGGTTCCTCATCACTTGTTTCTCTTTTGCATTTTCCATAGCAAGAACACTGATCTTGATTAGGTCTTCTTCTCCCCATGCATTCAATTTTTACTGGTATCTCTTTTAATGGTGTCTCATCACCTTGAGTATCTTTTTCTTCATTTACATCAATTGGATCATTGATGGGAACTTCATCTTGTTGTGCAGATGTATCATTAGTGCACATTTCTTCAGTGCTTACAAATGCTTTATAAACTATATCCATGTCCTTGTCAGATGTTTTCATGGATATCTTGATGTTATCAACTACTATAGTATCTTCTGAGTCTTTTTTTGTGTCAGAAGTTATTGTCACTGTGGGCGCTGAAACCTGTGGACCTGTCATAGGTGCTTTCTGAATTACTGCTTCTGTAGCCTGTTTAGGAGGAGTTGGAGTTACCTTAGTGGTAGGCGTCGTTGATGGATACATGTGTCTATCAATAAACACTTGTGTAAATGCCTTTTCAGTCTCCTTACCTATCTTCTCATACTCTTTGTTCATAATCTATAGGGTCCTTGTCTATTCGGAGATGAGGCTTCACCAGATCTAATAGAATAGTCTTCTCATCATGCGAGCATACAGGGAGAAGATTATCCAATGTATCTTCTCTTATCCTCATGTCTTCCTCAATTGCATGCATTTTCATAATCTCCAATATGTTCCATAACTGATCCGGTATCACTGTCTTGAGTTCAAGAATTGACTTCTTAAACTTGATCATATGAGATATGATCATAGAGTGTATCTCGGTCTTAACAATTTCTTGATAATTGTCATAGACTTTAGAAAGTGTATCTAATCTCCCTTCATTTAAAATCCTATTTTTCAAAACGTTTAGACCGGGTCTAAATCCTACCTCAGGAGCAGCTTGAGTATTCTTTGCTTTGCTCCGTGTGTTCCTTGATGATGGATGATTTGTGGGTGCCTGTTTTCTTCCTCTAGACTTTTTTCTTGGTATTGAAGGTGGAGATGAGTCTAGGTCAATAGTGGTAGAGGGCACAAAGGTGCTCTCTACTTACTTCTTCTTCTGGATCTCTTCAGTCTTCTCAATTTATTTGGCTATCTTGGCTTCTCTAGCTTTGTGAAGATCTTCTTGAGTGACTCCATGTACTCTTAGAATGTTAGATGTAATTCTGGAAGCCTTCCTTTTGTTATCAGCACTATGTAAGATAGTCTCAACTTCATTAGTCTTCTCTCTATAAGGGCCCCATCTAGGTTCATTAGGATCTTTGGGCACGGACAATAGAACTTGTGCATATCCTTCTAGCACATGTTCTTCCACTTCATAACCAAGAGGATGAATCCATTTGGTTCTAGGTTCAACTGCCTCCATGCAAGTACAACTTGTTACCACCATGAAACATATGGTATCCTTATATTTGTCAACTATCTTCTCAGATAATCTCAACCTTTTCTGCATCTTTATCCTAAATGTCTTTATATCCACATCCATGGCATCCCTTGCACTGCTCTCTAAAGTGGTCTTAAGTGAAATCTGAGACATTGTGGGTTTGCTCCTATCTAGGTAAAGGTTTGCAACCTTTCAAACTATATGGAAATACAAGTAGATGATCAAAGATCCAAACTTGAATGTCTTGCTCTTGTCATGCTTGATGATTCAAATGTTGTTAATCAGTTGAGCGTGCAAGATCTCACATAGGTTGTATTGAGTGTTATCCTTCACCATTCTGATAGCTGCTAGGACTGTTGTTGCAGAGACACTGTTCAACCTGCTTGCTTGCTGAAACTTATACCCAAGTATCATTGTTA
>MU228013.1:2528821-2552203 GCA_018584345.1 Thuja plicata
GGTATATCCTAACAGATTACCAAAAAGGTTGATTCATGAAAGTAGCATTGAATTTGCATAAAGCCTATTGACAACCTAAGAAGGAGGTTGATTCAAGGATGGTAGCAAGATTTGCCTAAAGCCTATTAACAGTTTAAGAAGGAGGCTGATTCAAGGATGGTAGCAAAATAGATGCCAGATACTAAGTGACAACCTATATGTATAAAATCCTCTAACAAGGTCGCACTTAACTGTGTGTTTGTAACCTTTAACAGGGTTGGCTCCTAACAGGGTTCACTTCTGAAGAGTGAAAATTTGGGGTACTGGTCCCAGTGGTTTTTTCCCTTAACAGGGTTCCCACGTTAAAATCCATGTGTTATGTGTGTATGGTTTATTACTTTATTATTTTACATCTCACATATGCATTTCTGGATTGATTGGTATACTCTGCATATTTACTGAGTATCGGTAAATAAGTTTTACTGCTTATCGGTAATCAAGGAGAATAAAGACAGACAAGGTAAACTGACAGACAGTTAATTATTTCAAGTATAACAAGGCATGCATCTTGTAGGGACTTAATAATATGAGGTGTATTGATTGGTGGATTACAGGTTAAAGGATAAAGAATTGAGGCCACTGATTCACCCTCCCTCTCAGTTATTACTAACATTATCATGGTCTCTTATTGCCTTGCCTATATAAGCACGCACTTGTACATTGTATATAATTTCAATTCAATTAATTTATCGCTTGAATCCATTTGGTTCACTATTGCACCATTGATGATAATATAATTTGTTCTTGTCTATATCATCTCTCTTGTCTTTGTGATATTCGTTGGCCTCTAGATCCTTGGTTCATTGTTATACGCAATTTCTTACACAAACTTATCTCCTCTTGTATTGGAAGGAAGATGATCCACTAGGCTCAAGGGGGCTCAAGCACTAGGCATATGCAATGATCCTTCACTTTTTATGGAATATGACTATGCAAATGAAAGTGCAAAATGAAAGATTTAGGGCAAGAATGGGCAAAAAAATGATTTTATATGTATACAGGTAGAAAATAGACTAAGAACTCAATTTTGAGACCATATTTGGGAAGCCAAGACAACAATTAACTTGTGATCCAAATTTTAGCCCAAAACAATAGGTCAAGGGCGACTAGTAGGGTCAGGGATGAATCCAGTCACCTTTGACCCTACACTTTTTGATGAAATGAATGCCAAACCGTAGCTCTTGATCAAATTTATTTCGCAACTCCTGCACGAGTGCCACCTATCTCTTATACAAAAAATAAGAGGAAACATGGTTGTGGAAAGGGGTTTTCTTATTTTGGAATCAACCTTGAAATCAAATTGGAATATACTTGAAAGGAAAGCATGGTAATATGTAGCAAAGTCTAGATCGGAGAAATAAGATGCCTTATACCTTGATGATGAAATTCTCTTTGAATGTCATAAAAAATGTTTATATAATAATACGACTCTACAAAGACCTAAAAGAAAATCACAAAAGACATGTCTACACAAAGGTTGTTGAAGCTTGCTACAATGAAGAATATGGTGGGACGAAATGACTTGAATAACTAAAATGCTTGAATCATTCTTCTTGCTCCTTGTATGCTTGAGATCATAAATGCATGGATTTTGAATGCTTTCTTGTGATTACTAAAATGAAGGAGGTAGCCTTGCTTATGTACCTCTCCTAGCCATTTTGGGGTGCAAAACTTGAAGGAGGTCAATGTAGATTTGGGTATCCCACTAAAACCAAATAATCGTTACTTGATTTAAATTTGGAGGAAATTCTTAGGGCCAGGGGCAACTTTAAGGGTTAGGGGCAACTCAACTTGCCCTTGACCACCCAAGATGGACCCAAAGTCCAATCTGGTATGGAGATGCTAGAAATATGCAAAAAATTGACGTGTGACAAGCAAAAATGTATGCGGGAGGCCACATATCATAAAATAGGGCCTATGTAAGCAAGTGATGATTGATTAGATAAAATAATTAAAGGGGCTCATATAGATTTTTTATGACATTGAATTAAGAGAGGATTCACATTTTAAATTTATTATTAATTAAATGTATAATGAAGTCCTACAATGCATGCTAGAATGAATCACACGAAAATGAGTGCTAAGTGTGGAATTGAACACCTTAGGAAAGGTGTACAATTTATGACGCTATACCTACCATCCCGCCTAAGTTGCCACATAAGCAAGCCATCCAAGCACCTAAGCAAGCCATCCAAGCACCTAAGCATGTCTATACACCAACAACTATATCAAAGAGATAAATCCCATGCAAGGCCTTGATAAAAACTTGAACACAAAAGAGAGGATTAAAAGGAAAAAAAAATGTTGATAGCTCAATCAAGGACTAGTTCACATCATCTTAGATGTAAGATTGATGGGTGAATGATACCTAAATAAGAGTGAGAAAAGAGAATACACCAATTTTATAACAAGGGGGTAGTAGAAAGAGGACGACACTTTGTCATGGAATGCTCAATGTACAACAATACACATACTAGCTATGAAAAGAACTTGAATATTGCCAATCTAAACACCTTGTTTGAGGAGGAAAGGCTACACAAAACAATTTATTTCCAATCAAAATTCACTACAAAAGATCAAACTTGAGAATATTTTACAAACATTACTAGAAGTAATGCTCTTTGATCCCATAAATTACATTGACCTTGTGAACATTATTAAAAATCTTCCATTTCATATCATTTCCACCCCTATTGCAACCAAGATATCACCTCTAAGTAGTAGGAAATCTACCCAAACCATAGGGCAAATGGATGTCGAGGTATAAGTCACAAGCAGTTATTGGGGGAGGGCAATTCAATGTGACTCTGAATGTTATCACAACGACGACGCAAGCAACTAAAATACCTAATTCTAAGACAATTTTTTCTTATTCATTAATTAAATTAAAAATCACTGTACAATTGTCTTTTGATTTTTAATTTAATTAATAGATGAAGGAAAACTATCTAATTTGAGAATTCAATCGGCTACATAGACAACCACACAACCACCATGCATGTCAACGACCATGTTTATGCAACACAATATTTGCATTTTAGTTAACAAAATATGTTAACAACATATATGTTAGTCTATCGTGTTTGTTTGCAAATTATTAACACATGTTAACACAATAGACTAACATACATGTTCTTGACATATTTTGTTAACAACATATTGTGTTAACTTTCTTTAGGACTAACATGCAATCCGTGTGGTTCCAACACCTCCAAAGATAACAAGAGCTCAATATAAATTTCCGTCAACCCAAAGGCCACAAGCTGCCAATTACGTGTATGTATAAATCCTACAAAGAAAATGCGTTACAATTTCACGAAATCCTTACTTTCTGTCCCGGCCTATTATTCCCTAAATCCATTTTATATTAAATAAGTGAAAGGATTTAGCGTCTAAAATTATCCCATTAGGCGCAGGACACGTTTTCTTTGCAATTAAATTCAATTATTTTTACGCAGAAGGCCAAAGCTTGCGAGTACAGAGTTTTTTTTACCTCTTCCCGCCCCAATTTGTGGGGAGCATTCTGCCTCTAAATGTCTGTCTCAGAAATATCGAATTGAAAGTGCCTTCATCGTCACGGGGATCGATTCCTGGTCGGTTGCAAGGATAGTAAGTATGTCTTTGGAAAAATACATTTGTTTAGTTTTTAGGATATAAATCTTCCACGCTAGGTGTTTTTTAATCTTGGTATTTCTTGGACTGAAATTAAACAGTTTTTAACTGCTCCAATTTCAAATGTATGCCGTATTTTTGTGACATGCTTGTTGCGAGAATTGTTGAACACTAGGTTTGTAGCTGGTGTAATTACAGGCAGGTTTTATGTGAGGTTTATGGTATATATATTTTCTCTCTGTTATTACTTTGAAGTGCTCTCTCATTGTGTGTCAACCAAAAATCCTCTTATTTTTTGATTTTAAGGACAATAGGTTTAAGGGAAGAGGTTTCAATATATCGTGCTTTTCTTACTGCTTGTTTTCTCTGGCTGGGGGTAACGCATGACCAGTTTTGGGTAGTCTCTATGTTAAAATGGCTGTCGCTTTATCTGTGAGATTTCAAAGTAAGACAATGCTTATGGATATTCTGCTGTTATCAGCTTATGTAGCGTCAGACAGATTTAGGTGGTTTGGGTTCTTGTCGAATACGAGCTGGCACTGTTCGGCATATTCACATGGTAATTATTCATCGATGGTGTTCCCTTTCTAGTTAAACTTGGCCCAGTGATTTGTCCAAGATTTGCAAAACGTTGTAAGACCTTTCGAAATCGACAATCAGAGTTCATTATATTGTCAACTGAAACCTAGGTTTTCAAGAGTAGAGGATATGCTCATATTTAGCACCGGAGTGGAGGCCTATTTGAGATATCTTCCAAAGCCTTTCAGCAAGAAGATAAAACGATGGGATGAAAGGAAATTTCTCCGTCTCAATCATCTTTGAACCCCCAAGCTATTGGTTCGAGAATCATTCAGGTTGACAAATGTCGCCAGAGAGCAGCAGCATCTGATTCGCTCTACCATGGCTCTGCTAAAAGCAAAGGACAACATTTTTCTTAAGGAACTCCCAATTTGTCATACTTCTTAGTCATGTACAGCGACGTTTTTTCAAGAGTTGGTAGCCCACTAGATCCCTGTAACGCTGTTAAGGATTTGATGAGTATATCAAAGCTTTCTTGCTTGGTAGAAACTATGTAGTTAGAGACATGTTTTTTATTTGTTTTTCTACCAATATATTTATGAACTTATAGACGGAGTTGTATTCAGCAATGGGCCTTGATGCCCCTGGCATAGATGCATAATGATTATTTGGGAAGGTGGTGTTGAAGGTCTGCTTATTTGGTTAGCGGAACAGAAGTCTTCATACACTTCTAGCAGGTCATTTTTAACCAGAATGCAAAGCTCTTGGAAGAATGTTGCAGGACAACCATCTGTGGCAAGGGTGTTAACTTTATTTATCCTAGAAACCAAATTCTTCATTGCTTCAACATTCACGTGCTTAGTTAGGACTCTGTGCTGCCATTGAAAAAGTAAGGAGGAATCCAGGACAACATTCTGCAGTGTTTTGACGCAGGAGCATCAATGCCCATGGTTAATCTTGCATCACAATGAATAAAGAAATAAATAAATATAGTTATTTCTAAAGTTTTGACTGCTTTTATGCAGCATTCAATTTGTCAAACACTTGGCAGATGCATGGTAATGGTTGGAAGTCCTCAGGCCACCTAAAGTTTGGAGTGTTGCCTAGGCATGCAGTTTGTATGGAAGGTATTTAGTTGACCTTTAACCAAGCTAAGGTTGCTGCCTTAATGGGTTTGAAGCAATCTTAAAACATATTTGGACCACATTTAGATACTTTAGAAAGTTTATAAGGGGATACACTTAAATTGTAGCACCTATAGAAGAATTGTTGTCAAAGGATCACAAATCTATATGGAAATCAAAATGCTAGGGGAATTTAAACAAATCGAAGCAGAAGTTGGGCATAGTTACAATATTTTTTTTTTGGAATAGGAAGGAAAAACATTTCATGGGCATAGAATACTCTGGCGATTGTCATTGGTATGGTGCTAGCTCATCTAGGAGAAGAAACTATTCCACAACCCATTTTCTTTGCAACATGACAAATAATTATTCTATCGCAAAGAGACAATCATTGCTACTGTTTGTGCATAAAACAATTCAAGCATCATCTCTTTGCAACTCTATTTTAATTCCATTTATATCATTGGGTCACAAAATAGTTGGTGAATAAGCCACTTATTGGAGGAATAATATCAAGGTAGTTGGTGTTGTTTCAAAAATATTAGTTCAAAGGGGCTTGAATAACTCTGTTGTGTGTTTGATTCGACAAATTACTTGCAATTGATAGATTTTGTTATGCTCATCAAAGAAAACTTTGTAGACTCATATGGTGTTGTATGTATAGAACCAAAGTATTTTTACGGAGTGACAACACAATCAACTCTATTTTGGATCGACCCAATGATAAATTTCATAGCAAGTATTTTTTGTTGCTCTTGACCCATCCCTATTAGCATGGGCATGTATTTGTCGTGGATGACAAACATTTGCCAATTTCCATGAAATTAGGCTTCTTTGCATCCCATTCTCTATAAAAATATTTGTTGCTGATATAAATTAGTTGAGGATTAGAATTATTGGAATGGATATCTAAGCCTTTGATTTTTTGTGCTATGATTTTCCTTTGCTTGAAGAGCGTTGATCTTTGTTTGTAATGTCCCCTTTCTGAAATAGGATTTAATAATAAATAATAATAATATTAAAATATAAAAAAGTTAAATAAGTAAATAATAATAAATATAATTTAGTATAATTACAAATTAATTGAGCTTAATGACAGGTCAAGAGGTATACAACGAAGAGTTGTGACTCCCTCAACATAAGATATAAAAGGGAGAAGACTTCACTTGAAAAGAGGATATTAAGGAAGGAAGAATGAACGGAAGATGTAAATCAAGAAAGCATTAATTGAAGAGAAAAGAGGAATGTGAAGAAATTAAGAAAGTAACTCCTTCGAAAAGGAGAAATGATGAAGGGTTGTGACTCTTCCAAAGAGTGGTAATTGTGAAAGGTTGTGACTATTTCAAAGGGCATAAATGATGAAGGCTTGTGACTCTTCCAAAGGGTGGTAATTATGGAAGGTTGTTACTCTTTCAAAGGGTAGAAATGATGAAGGGTTGTGACTCTTTCAAAGGGTGGTAATTATGAATGGTTGACTCTCAAAGGGTAGACATGATGAAGAGGTGTGACTCTCCCTCACATTGGAAGATATAAAGTGGAGAAAGTTTCATTTGAGGAGGACATCCAAGGGAGATCAATTCTCGAAATAATATATTATTCTCTATGACAACAATGAAAAGTGGTGACTCAATTCATATGAAAGGCGGTGTGACCCTTTTACCATAAAATATAAAGGAGAATTCATTCCAAGCATTGAAGGGTAAATTATTAATCATCTTTCATGAATCCATCAAAATAAATCACTCATTTATCCATCAATCATTGACTCCCTCAGGAAATCTAGCTAAATATCAATCAACAAGATCAAGCAAACAATCATCAAATCCACATCAATCATCATGTGTTTTTGGGATCAAGAAAACAAAAAATTTAGCAATCAAATCAGCATACTTTTAATAATCATTCACCAATATATCTAAGCAACATTCATTATATCATCAATCATTTAATCAACAATCACTTAATTATCACTCACCAATACCTCAAATCATTGAATCAAGGAAGATAAAAATAAATCAGTAATTGAGAAAAGGGATTTGCAATTTAGAATACATGCATATTTGGATTTAGTAAATATTGTGGTATGCATGAGAATATGTTTGAAATATCCTTTCTAAGATATTAATATAAAGACAAGTAAGAATATAACTTATTGTAGGTTATTCTGGAAATTCAAGATAACAATATGCCTTACAAAATTTATTCAACCAATTCTTATAGAAGCCTTCTCATTCATTCTAAGCTCAATTTGAAACAAGAATCACAAAGTACTGTCAGAAGAAGTTTGAAAATAGATAAATACTTGAATAAGCAAACCCCATTTGCTTATCTCCTTATTAAGAGTATACTAAGAAATATGGTGATGTTACACAACCCAGTCGGCTATCATTTGATGAGTATTTGTTGGATATTCTTCGTCTACAGCTGAAAACCTCTCTAACCCTTGCCATTACTGCATGCAAGCCCCGCTACCCCAAATCTGTCATGTGCTTCTTTCCAAACACTAAGTTTTTGAATCATGTGACTGTCTCAACATCCGTGGCTTGTATTCCTCCATGGCTGAAGCTTGGGTGGACGTCCAAGCTCATCAATTACCAAGGGTTTCGTCTTGGTAATATTGTAACCTTATTGTAGAATAAGGAAATATGAAAAACATAGATAATCAAATGACTAATTCCCTTTCATCGATGCCTTAAGAAAGCTTCTCAATCCAAAAATGATCAGACAACCACAAAGGCCATGATTTAGGCTGAAAGACATGAATGAGCTTGCCACTTTCCATAAATGAATATGTTTGCACTTATCTAATTAATTCACCCAGAACAAAGAGAAAAACCATGGCCCCCTCTCAAGACTGAAAAATAGGGGAAATAAGTTAAGTGAAACAAACTTATTTATTTAATTATCGCCTAAGTCTGAAGGCAACTATTAAAAAGACTTGGCTAATTATTTAATATAAAAAACAACGCCTACTCAAAGAGGGGACATTACAACCCTCCCTTTCCCAGATTGCTGGTCCACTAGCAATCATAAATTAGCATCCTCAAGGGGTAGATTCTTCCATTTTATCAAATATTCGCGGACCATTTTATTTCTCAACTTCTTCTCCTGCCAATCTGCAATGCCTTCAGGAACCAATACCAATCTTCCTTCCTCATCCAATGGTGGTAACTCAAGAGATGCAACAATCTGTTGTCCCAATGCCTTTATAAGACAAGAAACATGAAAAATGTTATGAATTTTGCTTCCTACCGGTAGTTTTAATTCATATACAACCTCCCCAACCTTTCTTAGGATTTTATAGGGTTCATAGAAACGTGGCTTCAACTTCTCTGCACCACTACTCTTTAATGTACACTGCCTGTACAGTTCCAACCGTAGGAAAACCAAATCCTTAATTTGGAATGTCCATTCAAGTCTATGTCTATCAACATACATCTTTTGTTGATTCTGTGCTTGTTGGATATTGTCCTTCAAAGCCTCGAGAATGTCCTGATAATCTTGAATTGTCTCCTTTGCCCGTGGGACCTTGGTGTCATCAAATGCTAAAGACAATGAAGGTTAATGCATCATATCCATACAAGGCCTTAAAAGGAGACATATCAGTCGTCATGTGATAGGTGGTATTGTATCAAAATTCCCCTAAATGCAGCCACTTGACCCAAGCATGTTGCTGTCTTGAAACATAGTTTTTGAGGTAGCCTTCAACCCATTTGTTCTTGATTTCCGTTTGCCCATCTGTCTGGGGATGGTAACTGGTGCTTGGAGTCAATTCTGTCCCTGCCAAACGAAACAACTCTTGCCAAAACATGCTGATAAACTTGTCTCGATCACTGACAATTGTCTTAGGTAGACCGTGCAATTTGAACACTTCTCGGAAAAACAAATCAGCAACCTGTGATGCTGAAAAATTTGTAGCAATAGCAAAGAAGTCAAAGTATTTTGTCAACTTGTCTACCACTACAAAGATATAGTCTTTCCCTTGACCTCGAGGAAGACCCGTGATGAAATCCATTGATATCCCATCCCATTTTTGCTCTGGTAGCGGAAGTGGTTGTAGTAGGCCCGCAAGGAATGTGTTTTATGACTTGTTTTGCTGACAAGTCAGGCACTCTCTAACATGTTGTAATACATCATATTTCAAACCCTTCCAGGTAAACCTTTCACGAATCTGGCGATAGGTTTTGAAGAAACCTGGATGAATTCGGTACCAAATAAATTCTTTTCTTGCAATAAATAATATTGTCCATTACTGCATACCTGTTATCTTGCACTTTGTCATCAATCAAATCTGAAGCAAATGTATCCTTCACATATTTAGTCAACAATTGAGACAACAAATTAATCTTGCTTACCCACTGTTCACTATGACACCTTTTAGCTGGAAAGGACAACTGCGAGGTACTCCAGATAACGTGGCAATGTGTGGAGTCTCTCTGTTTGCAGTATCTTCTAACTCAATCCGTTGAGGTTGAACCTCTTGTGCAACTTCTTCATCAGGGCTGTCCTCTTGCTCACTTTGTTCCTCATCATCAGAATGGACTTCTATTAAATGCTCTTTGCCTTTTCCAAGACAGCAGTGACCAGGTTCCATGGTTCTTCACAATTGAAACACTTTTCTCCTTCTTAAGTCATTCCGTGTCTCTCGCTCAGTTTTGGCAGGTATGTTCTTCTGCTGATTTGAACTTTTCTTATCAGATTTCCAAGGACTGAAATCTTTCTTTGGTGGCTGGTAGGAAGGTGTAACTTCCAGGTCCATGGCTAACCCGATAGCATCATCTATTGAACTAGGCCTATGAGCCTTAACCTGACCTTTTAATTTGTTACTTAGACCTTCAACGAAGAGCATTGCCTTTTATGAGGCATATCAGGGACCATTACAAGATTTTTTTGGAATTCATTGATGTAAGACTCCAGGTGTCCTACTTGCTTGAGCTGTGCCAATTCCCTGTAATAGACTTCTATGTCTTTCCGGTCAAATCGAGTAATCAACCTTTTGAGAAACTCTTCTTGAGAATCAATCATGGTATGATCTTGGGAAACAAGTCCGTGGTGCCACCAATTGTAAGCTACTCCTTCCAAGTTCATGGTAGCAAATTGAATCACTTTTTCTTCTTCCACGGACTTGAGTGCCAAAAAGGTGTCCAACTTATGAACCCATGATCTAGCTGATAATTCTCCAGTTCCATTGAAAATCAGAATTGTAATGTTGTTCAAGGCATCCTTGTATTCCACTAGTTGGAAGCCCTGTCTAGCTTGCCCTCTAGGCCTCCTATCTTGCCCTTCCAGACGATTCCTAGCTTTGTCCTTACGTTGGTTCATGAACTAATTTAAGTTCATCAGCTGCCTTACAACAACTGGAAGCTGCTTGTATTCATTTCGAGCCTCCATAATATCATCTGTGATGTGCGTCTCTTCTACCTCAACTTCAGGAACTGGTTCTCTTTCAATTAGACGAGGTAAAAAAGTTGGACGCAATGGTCGATCAAACCTTGCCTTTGCTGTTCTCACAACGTTAGAGGCTTCTCTAGCTTGGTTCTCATGCCTAACTTCACTTCTGCTATGTTGACTACTGGAACTCTTTGATCTCGAACGTCCAACTCTCAACTGTCCCATTGCTGAGATCATACAATCCCGAAACTGTTGCAACATTTGTTGTTGTTGTTGTTGCATTTGTAGCTCCTACTGCTGTTGTGCAAAAATTGTCAGGAAATCATTAAGTTGGTTATTTAATTCTCTCTGTGGCTGCCATCTCTTCTTTCACGCATTTATGCTTCTAAAGGATTACTTCCTGACTCTTATCATTGTCCAAACCTACTCCATGTGTTATACTTGTGCGGTTCAAACCCTCTGGGAAACATAAAACCACCTTAAAGTGACATGCATTGGGTTAGGCATCAAAAAGCAACTTTAATTTTGACATGCAATGGAAGATCTCTGACATGCATTCAAAAAGTAGTCCTGCAAACTGCAATCCCCACAGGCTGGCAGGATTTTCTGCTCTGATACCACTGAAATATCCTTTCTAAGATATTAATATAAAGACAAGTAAGAATATAAATTATTGCAGGTTATTCTGAAAATTCAAGATAACAATAAGGCTTACAAAATTTATTTAACTGATTCTTATAGAAGACTTCTCATTCATTCCAAGCTCAATTTGAAACAAGAATCACAAAGCACTGTTAGAAGAAGTTTGAAAAAAAGAAATATTTGAATAAGTAAACCTCGTTTGTTTATCTCCTTGTTAAGAGTATACGAAGAAATTTGGTGATGTTACACAACCCAGTCGACTATCATTTGATGAGTATTTGCTGGATATTCTTCGTCTACAACTGAAAACCTCTCTAACCCGTGCAATCACTGCATGCAAGTGCTGCTGCCCCAAATCTGTCCTGTGCTTCTTTCCATATGCTAAGTCTTTGAATCACGTGACTGTCTCAGCATCTGTGGTTTGTATTCCTCCATGGCCGAAGCTTGGGTGGACGTCCAAGTTCACCAATTACCAAGGGTTTCGTCCTGGTAATACCGTAACCTTATTGTAGAGTAAGGAAATATGAAAAACATAGATAATCGAATGACTAATTCCCTTTCATCGATGTATTAAAAAAGCTTCTCAATCCAAAAATGATCGGACAACCACAAAGGCCAAGATTTTAGGCTGAAAGGCATGGATGAGCTTGCCACTTCCATAAATGAATATGTTTGCACTTATCTAATTAATTCGCCTAGAATAAAGAGAAAAACCATGGCCCCCTCTCAAGATTGAAAAATAGGGGAAATCACTTAAGTGAAACCAACTTATTTATTTAAATATCACCTAAGTCTGAAGGCAACTATTAAAAAGACTTGGTAATTTATTTAATATAAAAGACAACGCCTACTCTAAGAGGGGACATTACAATGTTTGGGCAAAACAAGAGCGTTGTCCCTTACAAAACCACAACCCAAAGGCGTAAGATAACTAGGAACAATTCCATAAAAAACTAGTACCAAAGAAAAACAACAGTTTGTATGTCGCAACTAACAACATATAGTCTACCAACATATTCACAACAAGGTCTAACAACTCATTGTAAGTAAATTAAGTGTTCACCTTGGAATCTAATTCCAGAGGGGAAGTAGTAGAGTCTAAAAAACCAAGAATTAAAGAAAAAAACATATTGGAACCAAAGTCCAGTTTAATAAAAAACATCAAAAAGATTTTTTTTTTGCTGAAAAGCCCTTGAGGGTTAAAACTTAAAAGTACTGAAGACTAGATTCAACCAGAGAGAATTATGCATGGACAACATATTTTATGCCATACCTAGAACTGATAGAGCACATGACCCCAGTCATCCATAAGGAACTTGAAGAGTTCCTTCTAGTTTCCTTCATTCTCTGCTCCTTGCCAAGCACCTCATGCTGCATTAGACATAGGGAAGTTGCAAAACAATGCATAACACAGAAACCGAACTTGGAAATACATCCCATTTTCCTTTCCATATCAAGGATCTTAGTTTTCAATTCACCAACCTCAGTCTTTAGCTTGGCCAGCTCAGTGGCCATGTTATGGCAATCGGTGCAAATGACTTTACTAGTAGTTAGGTTGACATTCTCCTCCTCCAGTTCCATATGCCCAACAGGCTGCACTTTCGTGTTGTCTGAAATGTGAGTGGAGCTCTTTGTTGTGGATTTCTTGGAGCTGTTGGTAGTCTTAGTTTCACGTCCATCACCATCAACTGTTTTCTCTTTCTCATCTTTCCCCATTGTTTTCCCACTCCCTTGGTCCTCATTGTCCTCCTCAAAGTCATAGTCAACAAGTATAACTTTTTTGCCTTTATCAGCCGAATGGCTTGCTAGCCTATGGGACCTTCAAGGGTTGCTATGCTTCTCTCTAGCCTCATCCTCTTCCTCACATAACACCTTGTGAATAGAGGATTTGGCCTTCTTATTGGGGGGGTTTCCCTTTCCTTTTACTGGCAGTCAGGGGTTTGGAGGTTTTCCTTTTCAAACCACACGGTTCTGAGGCAATTGCAGTGGGATTGGGGGTCCCTAGCCTAGATACAATCTTGAGGACTCTAGGGTGGTGGATACACTTCTCACTTGGGCTAGGGGGATCAATAATGTTAGTGGATGAGGGGGAATGCGTGTAGAGGTTTCAAACACAACAATGGGCTTAGGAGGGGAGAGAGCCAAGTGAAGGGTGTATAACTTGTAAATCAATCCTTGATATAAAGAAATAGGCTTTTTGCCTTGGTTTCTGGCATTTTCTATTACTTCCATGATCGAGCTTGCTAGAGAGTTAAGCAGGAAAAATGGGAAAGAGATAAGATCATGGTTCCTAAAGTGATTTAGTTGTGGGATACGATAATAAAAATAAACTTTGAATCGTCCTTCTAAAGTAAAATATTTCATTATCATCAGGCAAACTTGGTTCCATTGTGGTGGCCGTTGCTCCCTTAAATATCTTCTTTGCATCTTAATTGGGGCTTCATTTCCTCTAAGAAACTTGTTGAGGCTATAATCACCCACCACCTGACTGGTTTTCTTCCATTTTCCGCCCTCAGAAGGTAACTTAGTAGCCTTGTCTATAACCTTTTCACTGATTTCAAAGGAGATTTCCCCCATAGTAACCTTTCTACCCTCCCAGGAGGTGACAAATTGCATGGATAAACCCTCATTAAAGCCATTAATAGACTCGATAAACTCATAAGCCCCTCTATAGATATGCCATGCAGTAGCATCTTTTTTGAAGTCATTAGGCTTACGCAACTCTATTTGGACATGGTCCCCATTCATCACTAGGAAAGCAGGAAAATAATTGCTAGAAAGGCCCATCACAGAAGTAAAATTGTAGACTTGAACACAGTTAAAGAAACTTGTCGTATGATCCCAACAGTTGGAGACGACATTTAAGCCTTGTGTACCAGCTTGGGTATAATCATTAATCCATCTCCCCAAAAAATCTAGCTCGTGTAAACTGCAAGTTCCCTCCACATACAAAAGCCTTTTTATCTTGGTGCACAATAACTATGCACTTTAACAAGAAAAATGGTATTTAATAATCAAACAATTGCTTGTTATCATCAAATGATGCCATCTCATCATTATAGGACCCACACCAAAATTCTTGTGGTTTCCATAGTTCTTCCCTTGCCACATAGGCAGCTTATTGTTACTAGAAATGATTTTACTATCGCACTTCTCTGAGCTAGTCCACATCCTCAGGTCACCTTTCCACCTCACCCAATCCCTATTCCAATTCATATTCAAACTTTCAGCCAAGTTTTCACGCTTCAGGCCATCCAAATTGCAGCCCCAAAAAGCCATTTCGAACACATGGTTGTATACAACAAGATCCACATGGACCAATCGAAGGTGTCACCCATTAGTATTGATTAGTGAGCTCTTTCCCTTTAGGAAAGTTTGAATGTTAATTTGGAGGGAGCCCTTTCTACAACGTCTGAGCTCTTTCGTACTATAGCCAAGCGCAACCGTGGCATCAACTACCACATTACCTTCCTTGAAGACATGATCGATATTAAAGAGGTTCAATCCTAGGAGGAGTTTATGGATATCCCCCACAATTCCTCCAGTAGACTAGTTGACTTGAGGCATGCCTCTAAGAACGTCAATAATGAGTTTAGAATCCCCCTCTATTAATAGCACACTGACTCCAATTGAGGCCATAATTTTAAGACCCCAAAGGAGGCTGATGCGTTCAACTTGGTTGTTTGTATTATTTTGAAGCTTACAACTGTAAGATGCCACCATCTCTCCAAAAACCATTTTGATCACTCCCCCAACAACAACACTACCCTAATTTTGTCTTGCAGCCCCATCAAAATTTAGTTTAAACAACCCTGGTCTAGGGGGAGTCCATTTGGTGTTCCTCCTCATCCTCTTCGAGTTATCAAATCTCTCATAGGAGTCAGGAAGGCCCCAATTCTTTGCAATTCTATTATCAAGTTATGATAAAGGGAGGGAAGGGCAAGACCACGTATTAACTGCAAGGTTTTTCATAAGCAGTTTGTAAAAGGCTCGGAAGGCTTCTTTAGTCGGATTCTCCGCACCACGAAAGATCCTATAGTTTCTTTCCTTATATATGCTCCAACCAAGGTGAGGGGGGATTTTCATCCATAACTGTCTAATGAGGGGGTTATGGGAAATAACACTCCAATTAAAAGCAAGATGCTGGACCTCACCATTCATTACCCAATCCATTTGCAACTTTTGCAACGCCATATTCCGTAGAGCATGCGTATAGGTACAGTGAATTAGGAGGTGGGAGACATTCTCCTCATGCTTACAGAGAAGTAGAACACAATGGTTAGGTAACTGGAAGTTGTGTTTAATTAGATTATCTTGGGTATGGATTTTTCTATGCATAACCGTCCACTAGAAGAAATTAATTTTGGGAATAAGCTGAGAATTCCAATTTTTTTTCCAAAGATTAGTATTATTGCCTTCCTTCAAGAGTAGGTGATAAGTAGTTCTTATAGTGAATTCTCCTCCAGGGTTCCTACTCCAGATGAATTTATCCTCGCTTTGGTATGGGGTATTCTAGTGCGCTGTAACAACTTTTGCAATTCAGTCGAGGCCTATAATAGTTGTGGTTGATTGACTATGAAAGGTAGTTTGTCACTTGTTGTCCAAAAAACGGCTTAGCAGTTCCACAAGGTCGCTAAACATTTGGTGTGAGATTAACGGTTTATCCCCCACCCAAGTGTCCTCCCAAAACCGAATTGTTTGACCATTACTAATTTGCCACCAACTTGAATTATATTTCTGCGTTTGAGAATATTATTCCAAATCTTAGACCAATAGGGAATCCTTAGGTGGTAAGAACTTTGTAAAACCTCTCATTGTTCAAATATTTGACGACCATAATATCACACCAGTCAACATTATGAAGAGCAATTTTCCAGACAATTTTCGCCAGAAGGGCTTTGTTTAATAATGAGATTTTTCTAATTCCTATTCCTCCCATATTCTTTGGCTGACAAACCTTATTGTAGCTAACAAGGGCCATTCACCTTTTTTCTTCCATACATGTCCATAAGAAGGTTTTTTGTAGTCTTTCCAGCTTCCTAGTCATAGAGCTTGAGATCCTGAATAAGGAAAGGAAGTAAACTGGGATTCCATGCAGGGATGCTGCCAACAATTGTAATTTCCCCGCACTACTGAGAAGTTTACCTTTCCACCCCACTAGTTTACGTTGAATTCTTTCTAGGATTGACCCCTAGAAGGTATTATACACTTGTTTGACTGTAAAAGGTAACCCCAAATAGATTCTAGGAAGAGTAGCACATTGACAGCCCAGGATAGCTTGAATTTTATTGTGTAGGCTATCTGTGGTATTAAAGAAACAAATACTAGTCTTATCATAATTAGTATGCTGCGACGACTTAAGCATATTGATTATGGAAGCGTTTCCATTCTCTAGCTTCAACCACTGAAGCTGTACCAAAGAGGATGGTGTCATCCACAAACTATTGCAAAACGATTGGAGGCATAGTGGAGGTAGGCCAAACCCCTTGAAGTTTTCCCCCTTCAACTAGTCTTAAAATTTTTCTTCCCAATACCTCAGCAAGGATAATAGATAGAAAAGGAGATAGNCCCCCCGGTTGATTCCTCTGGTGGCTTCAAAGATGTCTCTTGGAACTCCCTTGACCAAGATTGAATACCAAATTGTAGTAGCGCACTCCCTTATCAAATTGATCAGCTTGCTGTCAAACCCCAACTTCCCTAGGACTTTGAACATGAAGTCCCAGTTGACTCTATCATAGGCCTTTGAGTTATCAAGCTTAAACACCATTCTCAGTTGATGGCACTTATCCATGGAATGGAGGACTTCATGAATTGTAATAACTGCATCAAGGATTGAGTTATCGAGCTTAAACACCATTCTTGACTGATGATACTTATCCATGGAATGGAGGACTTCATGAATTGTAATAACTGCATCAAGGATTTGCCACCTTGGGACAAATCCCTTTTGGTTGCAATTGACGATGCCATCCAAAAGAGGTTTGATTCTATTGACCAACAACTTTGAATAAATTTTATACACAGTATTACATAGACTTATTGGTGTGAAGTCCGAGAGTCTTTGCGGTTCTTGTATCTTAGGGATCAAGGCAATGGAGTTCATCATCTTTTTTAATAACTTCCCAGTTCGGAAGAAATCCTTTGTTGCCACGGTGATGTCAATACCTACAATATCCTAGAATTCCTAAAGAAAGCAAGCAACAATCTGTTTGGGCTTGGAGCTTTGTAGGCCCCCATAGAGAAAACAATATTCTTGACCTCATCCTTTGTCATCGGTGCAAGAAATTAGGCATTACCAGCAACACTGACAACACTGGGTAAGCAATGAAGCAATTGGTCTTCGAAAATCTTGTTGACAGTACGATGCTTGTCCTTGAAAATATTACACAAATAATTTGAGGCCATCAGGCCAAATTGATCATCGTCCTTGATCTCACAATTATCTTCATCCTTGAAACTAAGGA
Organism: Thuja plicata; assembly: GCA_018584345.1. Lineage (NCBI taxonomy): Eukaryota > Viridiplantae > Streptophyta > Pinopsida > Cupressales > Cupressaceae > Thuja > Thuja plicata. Next base: position 2,546,613 of record MU228013.1, read on the forward strand.
TAGTGTTTCTCTTTCTATGCTTGTTGGCATATTGGTAAAAAAAGGCCGAACTCCGATCACCCTCTTTCAACCATTGGACTTTGGACTTCTGCTTCCAATTTTTTTTCTCCCGATATAGATTTTCCTTCCATTTGCTTCTCAGAGCTTCCTCCTCCTCGTGGGTTGATCCCAAGTGGTCACCTTTAGCCATTTGATCTTTAATTGCTGTCAAACTTAGATTGATTTCTCTCTTCTTGGCAAAAGTATCCCCAAATGTGAATTTGTTCCAACCCTTCACGTTTTTCTTATAATATACAACTTTTGAACAACTCCGTACATTGAGGTCCCCTGGACTACCAGTTTTGAATGCACTCATGAAACCTGGGATGTGTTGTCCACATGATCTCATATCGAAAAGGAATGTGTCCCTTCTCTGGCCTGTCAATCCATTCAAGGAGGATAGGGTTGTGATCAGACATCATCCCGGGGAGAGCTTTTAAGGCGGTTTTGTACCCTATGTCCCAATTAGTAGAAATTAAGAATTTGGCCAGCTTGACTTGAATGAGGTTGTTCCCCTTTCTATGATCTGACCAAGTGAAGAACTGCCCATTCAACTCAATATCAATCGGACCAGCATGATTGATGAAGTCGGCTAGGTCGACCATACTCTCAGAGTGATCAGCCAACCCTCCCAATTTTTCAGATGGGAAGATTGGGGAGTTAAAATCACCCCTGACTAACCAGTGCAAATCATTGTCACTTTGTATCAAGGAAGAGATCTCTCAGACCGCCTTTCTACCTAAACGAGAATTGGGTGCATAAACATTGGCAAGGTACCAGGAATCCCTTTGGGAGGAGAATTTAATTGTCAAGAAACTAGAAGTGGAGGAAAGAAAAGCACCCCTACCTTTAGCGGATCCCATATGGTAACCACTCCTCTAGAAGCACCATTAGCTTCACTAAAGAGAAAATGGGAACATGGCCAGATAAGCGCTGCAATTGTGTTGAGGGAGGATTCCGTCATTTTGACTTGTTGTAAGAGGAGAATATCAATCCTATTTTCATATATACAATTCCTTAATGCATACTGTTTTTGGAGGCTGTTTAAAACCTTCACGTTCCATGAAAGGAACCTCTTTTCGTAGCTTTAGTTGTTGAGTCCAGGGTCCTCTGCCTTCCATTGATAATTTCCCTTACAATAAGTTATCCTTCTTTATTATGCTTCTTTAATTAAATAAGTTATCCATTTTTAATTACCATGAACAATCATTATGGGAATGGAGGGAAATACGATAGGGAGAGGTGGTAGACATGGGCTCCCCCAAATTAAGTAGGCCACCACATGTATATTTTCTTAGATTGATTATTAATAATGGGCAAGCAAAGACAAAGATCAGATTACATGAGTAAGGAAGCACAAAATGAGACATGAAATTTGGTGTGCTAACAGGTTCTATTTGTGCATCTATTTTTTGTGTTGCTTTGAAAGGTACAGATGAAGATAATAACACAAACAAAGACCATTTACTATTTTTTGTGAAATTAGGTTTGTTTTAGTTTTGGCCGCCATTATCAAGTATCAAATCCACCAATTCATCCTTGATTTGGCAGTTATGAGTAATAAATCTTCACAATGGTTAGCAAAAAAGTCATTGGCCATGAGAATTGATAGAGAATTCAGAGTGTTTGGATTTGATATCTAAACTTTTGAATCTTTAGGTTACGGTTTGTGGAATGTATGGCGTGCTTATGATAAGCACAATTGGTCTTTTTTAATTGCTAGAACTTTTAGTAGAGCCATTCTAGGAAGAAGAATATATATCTTGGTCCAAGGATCAAAACCCCAAGAGATTCAACAATAAATAATAATAAAGTAAATAGAAAACTAATCCCCGTATGCCTTCTACAAGGTGGGTTTGATAAACTAGATTGTTCTCTGGCTTGATATTGACCTAAAAAATATGTATTTGCCTTTGTGTGCGAATATAATTAAGGTTATTGGGATACACATATCCAACTAAAATTGGGGCACACTTGAGGCACAGTGGCATTCATACTGCTTGCAGGTGCAAAATACACTCAGATCTGCACTTGAGGTGTATGTGATGCATTTTCCCTAAATTTCACATTTTGAAAAGCACAACATACTGCAAAAATTAAGTCCTGGAAGAAGGAAATGAAAAAACTATATAGTTGATTTCAGTTTACTATGTTTCATGATAATATTCAAGTTCTGTATTTCAGTCTAGACATTAAGGTGTACCCAAGCTTTTGGAGTTAAGCACCCTGTAGACCCTGTGTCCTCACACTGTGCAGGCCTATGGTTTGGAAGTTAGCACTGGGTTTTGCATACCAGTGCATTCTTTATATATATAAAGCTGCATGGATTTTTCCTGTTTTATCATATATAGGGGTATGCTGTTCTACTATTATCTTCTCCTTTATGTCTACTTGCAGCTGTTTGTCAGAGATACTCATGTGGTAGACTGAAGTGACAGTTATAGTGCTTTAAGGGTTAGGTATTTTTTGAAGATTTTAAGAGCTAAGTTAGTGGTTTGCTAAGAAAAGCTGCCGTATCTGGATCAGAATTGTTCCGATAGTAGTTGAAATTCGCACAGATATATCGCACGACATTCTTTCAAACGATTCAATCGCTGAAAATATCAGCGCTGCTTTTATAAATATATTGCTGCGATTGTTTTGAGAAAAACTTGCTGTAAATAGCCAAATATCAGTAAAAAACACAGTCAACGAGAGTTATAGTTTTTATTAAAGCGATAGTGTGGATTTTTTTGGCATTTTCCTCCCGCAACGAAGCATTTTTCATCCGTGATGGAGCATTTGTCATCCGCGACGGAGCATTTTTTTGTGGCATTTCGTCAAACACTAGGCATTTTCGTGGACACTAGGGTTTGCAAGGGCTACTTCAATTTTGCAAGGGTTTGCAGCCTACTTTAAGTAAAACAAAGTTATTTTAATATTTTAAACTTCAAAATACATTTACGGTTTTATTATATATGATGGAAATCGAAATGTCTTTAAAAATTGAGGACAATATATTAATAGTATTACAATATTATTATTTATTATTTTCAAGAAGTGAGAATAAATGGTGTTAATATATATTGGAAATGAGAATACTAAGAATAGTATTAATAATTTTGCGATATATATTAATAATTTACAGTAAAGTTATAAACAATGGCATTACTATACTACAAAATATTTAATTTTATATAATAAAATACTATTATTATAATTTATTAATTATTACAAAATGAAAATATTACAAAATACTTATATGTATTTTATAATTATATTATTTAATACAAAATACTATTTTTTATGTCTATTAAAGAATTATTGTATTATTGAATTCTAAAAATAGTAAATATTTAATAGAAGATTTACTAATGACATCAATTATGTACAAAGTAACAAATTACTAAATAACAAAGTAGTCATTAAAATGTATACATTCTCTAATTATTTATCTTCGCAGAAAGAGGGACAGTTTATGGAAACATGGGACACCAGGGCCAAATCGAGATGTCAAATGTAACCATTGCCCTAAGGAGATGTCTGGAGGCATAAGTGAGCTCAAATATCACCTTGTAAAGATTGAATGCCATGATATTACACCATGTGGCGACTGTCCCGAAGAGGTTATGAGGGAGGTGTTAGCAAGCCTTGAAGCATATGCGCAAAAGAAGGTAGGAAAAATGAGGACAATAGAGGCAATGACAACCCCAATGGCAGATTACAGTTCTATTGGGTCGCAAACAAGTGTTGAGCTTCTTCTTCCATTGTGCCATAGATACGAGGATCGGGAAATGTGGGCAGGCATATTTCAGCGTTTTGGGTTCCACATAACACTCTTGGTGCTCAACTCGGATTGCAAGGCATTGCATGGAACAAAGAGAGGCAACATCAGTCAAAGTTGGCAGTTGCAAGATTTTGGTATTACAACAATATTTACTTCAATGCTTTATGTAGTTCGTATTGGGATCAATTGTTCACTGCAATGACTGTGTCTGGTAAGGGGTTTGGGGCCCCAAGTTGTTATGAGGTGAGTGTGCCGTTGTTGTAGGATGAGGTCCAAAATACTCATCGACTTGTGGAAGAGCAAAGAAGAATTTGGGAATAGAATGACTGCACCATTATATTCGATGGGTGGACAGATGGTAGGAATAGGACACTCATCAACTTTCTAGTTGCTTCAGGGCGATGACATTTTTAAAATGAGTTGATGTCTTTGATCAACTGAAAAACACAAATTTTGTGCAACATGTTGGATGAGGTGGTGATGGAAGTAGGAGTGCGTAATGTCATCCAGATTGTGATTGATAATGCAGCTGCATATGTGGCAGTCGACAAACTTCTGATGGCTAGGCATTTGACATTATTTTGGAGCCCTTGTGCTGCCATTGTCTTGACTTGGTCCTTGAGGACATAGGGAAACAAAGTTGGGTGGAGAAGGTGGTTGAAGATGGAAGAAATATCACAAAGCACATGTACAACCACACATGGGTCCTGAGTTTTATGAGAGAGCACACTGATCATGAGGAAATCGTGCGATTGGGGGTCACACGCTTTGCTACTAATTTTCTCACCTTGCAGAGCATATTAGGTACATTGCCCAACGTGAAGCGGATTTTTGTGAGTGAGTGGTGGTTGGAGAGTCCTTATGCCAAGAAACCTGAAGCAAAGAAGGTTGTGAAGGCCGTTTTTGATGTTAGATTTGCCAAGGTGATGGAGAAGATCATCAATGTAAGTTTTCAAACCTCGATTGATCATTTATTATTTTATTTTTTGATATTGCAATTCACTGATTTTGTTAAATTTCTAAGTTACCACATTCGCTACTTCCTGGTGGAATTCGAGATTCGGTTCGCTGCAAAGTCGGATTCGGTTCGAATTCGCTCAAAATTCTGCCATAGTCAGGTAAATTCGCTCAAAATTCTCTTAGAGGGACCCTGGAGGACTTTTGGACTAAGTTATTGATTCGGGTGCAGATATGGATGCGGGTGCGAGAATCAAATGCACTATTTTTTTTTTTTTTGGGGGGGGGGTTGTGTTAAATTATAGCATCGAATTGATTAATATAAACATATAATCGATATCATATATATATATATAAAATAAAAAATATTATTAATAATCAATTATAATTATCGCTGTTTATAACAATCGATGTACATTCACAACCGATTATATATTATCGGGTTTCATTATTAATAAAACACCGTCGCTGGTCGACTTAACCATATATACGATAACCATTAGTTAATGGTTATCGTAACACATTATAACTAATGGTTATGCGAACTTCTATTTACTATGCGCCTCCATACGAAACAACGCCAGCCTATACACAGCTGTGTAAAGGCATGACTCGACGTGGCTTTAGCCACGTAGAGTCATGACTTTACACAGCCGTGTCTTCTCACTCATATACTAATACGAATAGTGTGGGCTGAGAAAGATAATCAATCACAGTGGCATTGTCTTCTCTTAGCAGCATACTAACAATCAGTAATATATATATATATATATATATATATATATATATATATAATCAGTAAAAGTATATATACAACATTCAACACAAT
>MU228013.1:2566419-2579780 GCA_018584345.1 Thuja plicata
GAAATGTTGGATTATTGAAGGAATCACACTTTAAGTTAGTCATGTCAACATTTTGAGCATTTTTATAAGGAAAATTGACCTTTTAAAGGGATTTTAACAATTTTGTACGTAAAAAATCAAATCTCCTGGGGGTTTTAAGGCCCCCATTTGCACCATATGCCCTAAACGACACTTCCGACAAACTGACTAGCCAAATTCCATATGCTTAACATTTTATGTTCAGCTCACCACAATATGGCTTATACACATTCGATTTTCAACTCTCCCTGAAATTGCAACCTGACCACTTGAAAATACCACCTCTCAAACTCTCAAAGCACTTGGTTGATTGAAACGCCACTCAAAAGGGCTACTAAACCTTAGGTAACAAGCAGAGAAGGGGGTCCCAATTTGCATAATGGGGCGATGGTGTGAAAACCTCACAACAGGTATGAAGTCCATCATTTTTTGAGGCTTCTTTTTCTTTTATTGACATCTCTGTCCAATGATGGTCAAATTATTTGTGCTTAAAAATGATGGCGGTGCTAATGTTGTTGGAGCTGCTGCTGTTTTAAGTTCATATGCTTTACTCTTTCACCCTTTTCTTTTCCCTTTGTCGACTTTTTGGGGTTTGCACGACTTTTATGGTTTGTGACTTGTCCTTTCATGGCAAATCCTGGAGTTTTGCCTACTGCATTTCTCTATAAAAAAGAGTAATATGTGACTTCGTATTATTAAAAACAACACATTTTTTACTTTTTTTTAAAGGTGTAAATGCTTTTGACCCAAAGCTATGAACCGGTGAGGTCACAAATGAGGAACCTCATCCCTGATAGAAACATTTAACATTACCACCCCAACAGGGTTTTGAACCTTGATGGAAAGGACAGCACACCACAACTTAACCTTCACACTATGCCAATACCGGCATCACTAATGTGCTCACTACATTCTTATCATCGCTTTAATTTTTTTTGCTTTCATGGTTCTAGACTTTATCCTCAATGCTCTTCCCACCTGAGAGCAACATTAAATGTTGCTCTTAGTGGAGTCGATGGAAATGGGGTCACATTTTGAGTATTGAGGTAGATACCATCTTATAAATATTTTATGGTTGTTTTGTTTATTGTTTGTTTGCTATGTGTAATGTGAACTTAATTCCTGTTTATAGGTTAAAATTTTAAATATGCACATGTTGAACTTAATGTTTTTTAGATATTTTTTCATTTTTGCATGGAGATAGCCAACCCCAAATGTTTTTGCTTTACCATCGTACTTGAATCCAAACCTGAAGCCAAACTGGTAACTTAGATTAATAATCAAAGATTTTAGATTTTCACAGGGAAACATAATATCATGTATCTAGATACAACTGTATAAAGTTTTATGATTCCAGCATGTTGAGTCCTTTTCGAGATTTTAATTTTGTTGATAGAAATTTATATGCTCACTAATATTCCTGGCTAAACCTCCCTCTCTCCCTCTCCTTTGGTTTATGTTTTGTTACATGCCTCTTTTTGCTGTTCACATTTTTTTATGGCAGCTATAATTCTCTATATGTTGGGTAAATTTATGGAGGCAGATAGTATAAATAAAAGCAACATAAATCTTATCTTGCTGTTTGACCTGTGCAGGATTTGTTTGGGATTTATACACTATTCATCTTCTGAAAGGATTTCTTCTTATGTCTAAGTTGCATTGCTAGGCATTTGAAGAGATTTGATGTATTGTAGAGGAATGAAGGAAGGACGCTTCAAATGCACAACATGGAGAAAAATGGCAGAGATGGAGATGACTGTGGCTCTGGGTGGCTTGAAGTCAAGAAGGTTGAAATTTGAATCAATTTGTCTGCTTTCTTATTTCGTATCTGTTTATTACAAATTTTGTTGCCAATTCTTTGCCATGTTGAGGGTTTATTCAATGTAACACAGTTTTTGATTGCATTTAACTTTTAGTTTGTTTTATTTCTATTATTGTAGATTGTTATTTATTTTCATAGCTTTAGATGGATGTATGTTTTCCTATCCACATAGCAGCACAAACATTCACCAAAGTCCTCTTATTCTGTTTTAATAATTTGCAGAAGCACAGATCAAATGCCAAACTCTCCATTGTCCAGGGTATTGGCTCTAGCATAGTGCGCCCTGAGTTGTCGAGGAAAGGACAACTGGGATTCTCACAGAATCACACCTCAATATCTGGGCAAGTAAGGCAAAATTCCTCTAGTAAATCTTCAAGTTCAAGGAACCCACAAAAAAATGAAAATGATGAGAGAAATGAACTTGACAAAAAAACGATGCTTGAAAACAAGGAGTCAGATATCGGAGTACAAGTTCATCATTCGCAAGTCCTCGAAGAGGAAACAGTCAAAAAAATAGTTGAGCATTCTCTTCAATTTGGTGAAATCAAGCCTTCTGTTCAGGCAATTGGTGATTCTTTGGAGAATGTTGAATCAAAAAATAGGGCAACTATAAGAAAGCACGTTCAGGAGAATTGTGTAAGAGACACTTCTAATATTGTTAACCTTGAGGTAGTTTCTCCAATTGTAGAGGTTCCCAAAATTAAGTGGGGGAATCTTGAAGAAGATGAGCTGAAAGGAACTGAGTCCACAGTGATGGGCACTGAACTAAATAAGCATAAAAATCTGGATGGTCTTTCTATGGTGGAAGATAAAATTCCATTAGTTGTAAGTGCTGCCCATGCTATTAGCAAGAAAAATGACTCGTCCTGCCTGGAAACTTCAAGAATTTCAGAAGATATGCAAGAAGCTGTACTTAGTGATGTGTCTTGTGGCAATTACAAAATGATAGAGGTTAATTCAGAAAAGAATAAGTTCATGGAAAGTTCCACGGACATAGCTGGAAAATCTGAAGTTTCTGTTAAAGAACTCAATGAAAAGTCTATTGAGATTGAAGAGTTTTGTAAGGTAGAGGGGGACAGCTCCATCCAAAATGAATCCACAAAAGTTGATGAATGTCGAAGCAAACCATTATTAATGTCAGATGAAACTGAAACGGCATCTAGTCAATATCCCAATTCTAGTTCCCAGGGTGATTGTCATATTTGTTTGGAAATAACATTTCCAGACAAAGTATTAGCTGCAAGTGAAGAAATTCAGGAATCTGTCTCTTCAATAGATAATATAGATGGTTATGAAGGTAGGGAAAATTCATCCAGTTTTGAAAATATAAGTGCAGCAGAGTACACCAATACTACACAAGATACAACACAATTGAGAGCTCCAGAAGAGCTCATAAGTGCAGATTCTCAGGTAGATAGGGAGAAGTTTAATGAAGATAGAAGCATTGCAGAAAACTTGTTGATAAATGCATTTGAGAAAGGAGAAACAGGAGAAAGCAAAGAGAGGTTCAGACAGCGGCTTTGGTGTTTTCTTTTTGAAAACCTGAATAGAGCTGTAGATGAACTTTATCTTTTATGTGAATTAGAATGTGATGTGGAACAGATGAAAGAGGCAGTTCTTGTGCTTGAAGAAGCACAATCTGACTTCAGAGAACTAAAAACTAGAGTTGATGGATTTGATAATGCGAGAGAATCATCTTTTGCTTCACAGACATTGTCAAATGCAACACCCATCACTACAAAGGTTGAGCATCGTCGTCCTCATGCTCTTTCTTGGGAGGTTAGTGCTTCATCATATGTACATTGTTATTTTGGTATTTCTTGTATTTATACAGAGAACCGTTTCATACAAAAGACAGCAAGAGGAGACTGTTTGAAGCTTGAATATATTAGCTAATATATACTTGATTCTGCCATAGCTCTTGGATATTGAATACAATTGAATGGATGAGGTTATTTTAATATGCCTGAACGTTATGCAGTTTAACTACTTGTGGATTAAAATGCTATACAGTGTTTCTTTGCAATGATTATACTTCCTTAGATTTGCTTAAAGGTGTGAGCATTGTATAACAACTAAGGATTCCTTTGAGCTTCATGACCTGACTTAGAATTTTCTTGCATATTCTAGTATTTTTAATTTTAACAAAATGCATCGGATATTACTCTAGAGAACAAATGATTTACATAAGTTGAGCATCTCTAATACCAGAGAAGTCTTTCCCTATGTACGGAAGAAAATACAACACTTTTGCCTGTGCCTGAGTGAGCAAATAATTTTTTGAGTTCTGGAAACTACTCAAACTTGCATAATTGAAGCTAAATTTTGTCTAAAAATTTGCAAATTCCCCCTGTTGGGTAGATAGATATTTGTCTGGAAAGTAGCTTTGCATCTTGTCCTATGAAGGAAAATGGTGTGTGCAAACCTTATTGTATGCCACAATCTCTGGCAGCTGTCCTTGATCATCCAAGAATTCTAGGAAAAGGTTTATGCCAAGAGACAGTGGCATTTAAAAGGAGGTTGAATTCAGTTGTGTCCATACCCACAATCCTCTAGATTTTGAGCACTTATAGAAGATATGGTAAATTCTCTGCTCTTTTCGACAGTGTATATAACATTCACAATACCCGCATTGTGTTGTACTTGTGACAACTAAATCTTGTTGTACTAGCCATCCCAACATCTTGTATTTAATGAAGATTTTTTCTTTCCTTGTGACATGACAATATTATTGCCATCCCTCCTTAGGTTTGTTGACGCACTAGTGCTTGTTTAGTTGGAACTTGGAAAGCAATAGTTATAGATTTTTTGTTTCCTTGACATGGTTTTGAACCTTTGAAAATTAAGCATCATCAAGACTGCCTAAAATATTTAAAAATAATGTTGAAGCTCAATGATTTTAGAAAAAGGAAGGAAAATTTTCTGGTGAAACTTCACGGGCAATGTATCAAAGATATAAGAGACATTTTGAAGATTACAAAGAAGTGTGGGAAAGGCAAGTCTACTCTATTAGCCCCTTCACCTACTTTCAAAACCATTATTGGAAGCTGATAAGGTTTAGGCTTTTGAGAACCTCTCAAAGCTCTAATTACAAGCCAATACAATAGTCATTTCAAAATGAGAGCTATTAATATGGTGAGACTTCACAGATGCCAACATTAATAGATGACATTAATGTCCTCACGAAACACAAAGATATTAAATGTAGATTAATATAAAGTGATGCAAGGCAAATAGGAAGATACTTTAACAAGTGACTGTTGAGAGTAGATGAAGAACTGCAAGAGTGAATTGCGAATGCATCTTGATTGTTGGGCATAAAGGATTTCGGAAGTAGTACAAAACAAAAAGCTCTCCAAAATTCAAAGGAACATAATTGCCTTCTGTTCTCATAGTTCATAAAGAAGGAAGCTTTAGTTTTATAATGCTGGTTTCATAAAATCTTGTTCCCCACAGGATGTCTTGCCCAAAATTAAAATTCTCCTAGATTTGCTTGACTCTCTGTTGAAAAATTTGATTTGCTTCCTTAATAAATTAGTCTTAGCAAAAATAAAGTACAAATATCTTGGATATAAGCATCTGTCAGCTTTGGAAAGCCTGCTGCTTTAAATTAGAGATATGAAGTTAGGCCACATAAACCTTGAAGACTTTTGGAACATAATGGGTAATGAAAATAGGTCTCCGTTGATGTGAGTTTTGTGACCACTTCAACATGTAGAATCGAATGCTCAGTATTCCAAACGAAACATCAAATCTCCAACTCTCTTTTGAATAAAGAAGCTCATATGCTAAACAATGTATGCGGATTGTGTGATCAAATGAGGCAACCCCAAGGTTCCTTCTAGTTGTGAACTCTCACTCAGTTGTAATGATGTGATATGTTGGTATCACAAAGGGACTTACACTTTTCAATCAATGGATATCAACATTGCAAATGCGGATGATTTAGCAATCAGAACTCTTCAACTACTTCTAACAAACAAATTGCAAAGGGATAAAGGGTTTAGAGAGCTAATCTAAATCTAGCAATGCAAGAGATCATTGATGTTGAAGTGAGATCTTAACCAGTCCTTGCTTCGCCAAACCAACTACGCCAAGGACAGTGCTTGCTTCTAAGGATGCAGGAATGATGTTCAAATTGTCAATACTCATCCAATTATCCTATGAAGGTGCAATCCAAATGAATATCCTCAATTGAAGTTAAATGCTTGCAAATAGTCCCAGACTAACCTTACACTGTTACTTACAATCAGCAAGTACGAAAAGGTATGGACATGTGTCTCACAATTAATCACCATTCAGCAATATCTTCCATTCATCTACTTCTACTTCTATTCAACATGAAATAAAATCCTAATCTAAGTGAGGAAATGTAGAAACCATGCAATACTCCAAATAAGACAAGTAATCCACCATGAAACCAACAATGAATCATGAACAATTCTGGTAGTATTATTGCAACAATTTCAACAAGTCTCCCTTTTCAAATGATAAGGCCTTGCCTTTTATAGCTGTTCTAGTACAATAGGTGGCCAAGATTGATTTGAAATCAAGGGCCCATATTTGTCCAACAAAGCCCTAAGATAACCACTAGCTACAAGCACTAAATGCTTATCAATTTACAATGAGGTACCACCTTGTGGGCCAATGAGAAAATTACATTGCTTTGATTGATCAATCAAAAAGTAGGTTAGGTAGAAGCATTATGTGCACTCCACGTGTACACTTGGAATGATTTGATTGGATGAGCTTGGACACATGCAACTGAGAACTTCTGATTGGTTGAAGATGAGTGGGTATCGCCTCAACATGCTTATCTTATAAACTCGATTATCCCTTGCTGATAAGAAAATACCTCTTGATACTCAACATTATCAAGCCTTTAATTATGATGGCATTCATCTTCATGAAGCCTCAATCTCTTGGAAATCTCCTCATTGCAATGACTTGAACTTGCTTGTATTAAAAATTTGGATGTCTTGACCTTGATCTCGCTCTGGAAGGAGTGATGTAGCTGGATTCTTCCTGACGTTGTATCTTTCTAAATGAACTTGGATTTCCAAAGGATATTCAAGTTGGTGATGATTTTCTTTGCTTGTAGACTTGGTCATCCTCCTATTTGCAACTTGCTGTTCAAATTCCATTTTGAGGACTCAAACTTGAATCTGGATGAAATCCTCTTTCCTTTGATCCTTAACCTACGCCACCTCCTTGCCCTTTGAATTTGGTTTACATCCTGCCATAGTCTTTCTTGTTCTCGAGCATTTCAATTCTCGTTTTCTCCATTTCTCCTAGCAAAACAAGAAGGAACTTGCATTAAATTCATGACAACAAACACAAATAAGAATAAAAATACTTTTGACATTTGTAATAGATTTGCAATTTCACCTTGTCCAAATCTGACTTTCTTTTCTAAATTCTGAGTTTAAATCACTGAGTTCGTCCAAATCTGATTTTTGTTTTGATCCGATTTCAAATGATTTCAATGTATTTCCAAATTGGATCCATTAATGTGCAATTCACTGGCTTGTATATGAATTGGTTGTGATTGGGGTTTGAAATGAGGTAAACTCCACTTAAAAAAAATAAATTGATTTCCTGCTTTCAAGACTAGCCTACTTGGATTCCCCCATCTGATTTTGAATTTACTCACTTTAAATCAATCTTATCTCCATCAAGCTGGCTTGTGCAAGCAACCTGACTGATTTGCAACGAACAACCTCACCCCAAAAATTGAAATTTTGTGATCTCTAAGCTGGGTGGACTTTGAGTGGGAGTTGGAAATACATTTCCAGCTCAAGGTTGGATTCCGACCTAGAGCTAGAAATCGATTTCCAGCTCATGGTCAGATTCTGACCATGAGTTGGAAATCACCCTCTACTTGGAATTTACGGTTTTGTCCTTCATTTTTGGTCTCTAATTTGCTCATTTGAATGTGATGTTTGCTGATTGTTGATGGGATTCCCCATTTTGTTTTGAAATTTGTTTTTCATCTGTGAAAACTTGACCAATTCTCCTTTTTCTCCATTCGATTTGATTCTCTTCATTCAATTCAAGTCCAATTTCATCTCCCAAACGCATTGGCATGATTCCAAAATAGGGCGGAATTTTCGGGGTAGTTGGAAATGGAATTCCAACTCAGCTGGATTCAATTTCCTGCTCATGGTCAGAATCCGACCATGAGTTGGAAATCTTCCAAGCCTTAAAAAACTTGAGTATAGGCTTCCAATCTTCAAAAGCTCAACTTTCCGTCTTGGTTACTTAGAAAAAAACCCCCTATTTATCATGCAACTTTCCAATTTCTAATGGCATTTCCCTTAGATCAGGATGTTGGAATTCTTACTTTTCACTTATTCATATTCAGATTTGTCCGTTTTCAGCATAGTCTTCATGCCTTCCATAATTTCATTCAATTAATGAACCCCATATTTGTTTTTCATACTTGCTCAACTTGGTAACCTCCAATTTATTGTCAAAATTGAGTTTTCTCCATGTATTCCAGACTTCTCCAAATCAGATTGTTGGGGTTCAAAATTTCATTCCTCGTGCTTTGATCTGGTCATTGCATCTCATGTTGTATTTTCTCCAACCTCATCCTTTCAAATTCAACTTCGTTCTCTTTTGGGCACTAGGATGTTTTATTCAAGACTTCATCTCTCTTCACGGATCCTCCCTCAAGTGGGCATTATATGCACCTAAAGTTGCTCAAACTTGGCCTATGGACTTCAAGACTTTTGAAATTGCTACCAATTAAGACTACCCAAGGCATGTACTCTCCTTCCAAGCGAAAAGAGGGAGTCCTCATTTGCAAATGGGGCGATGATGTGAATAGGTCACAACAGTCTCCAATTATGCATAAATTGGTGGTGAGTGGGCTCCTATAAGGAGCAGGATTCCTCATGGTCATGAAATGCATAGGTCTTGTTTTGAAATGCATAAATCACTACAACCTCAAACTAGAGAAGAAAGATGGCAGTTGATCTTGTGATAGCTAAATTGGATGAGGAATCTCTTAGTGTAATTTTCAGGTTGCCTCAAAGGGAGGTTTTACAAATAGACATTATGGTAGCATGCAAGCATTTTATGGAGAAGAAAAGTGCATGTCACAACACCATTTATGAAGTTGGTTGGTAGCTCCTAATAAAGGTAAGGCCAAAAAACCTGCGCAAATAACATTTCACCGATGGCATTTTGGATATCATTTGTGCTTCTACATAGATTGATTGGTAATGAGGATGCTCATTATTTTGAAGAATGGATGTATTTGTTTATTATTATTATTGATGGAGAATAATTCATTGATTGTGGTAGTATAATCAGTGATAAAATTTATAGGTAGCTTACTCAATTCCAGCTTCATAGATTCATTTATATGTTTTATTCCATTGCTAGTATGAGAGCCTAGCTGAGATTGATCACCATAAATAATTTTGATGAAGTGACCCTATTTTGAGACCATTACCCATAGCTCCTATTGGAGCATAGCTCTAAAAGTTTCAAGAGAGTGAATGATGCATTCACAATGCATGTAGTCAGAGAACTCAAGGTGACTTGATTGTGAGTGTATTTTCAGAGATTCACATACATTTGAGTTTGGGGCTTTGATGGATTTCCTTACAAATTGCCCAGGTATGTAAGCGATAAATTTGTTCTTATTGAAGTCTGTAAAGAAACGAAAAAGGTAGGAATTCCTTTTCCCTTTGGGCTAGCTCATTATTATTGCAAGTCATTATCTAATGCATTAAATATGGAGAGATATTTGGTAAAATTCACCATACAATTTTATTTTATGAGATTCCCATTTGTTAGCAAAAATTATGTCAAAAACAATTCATAGCTTGGATCCAACTTCCATCATTTCCTTGGAATTGAGAATTGTTGGGCCGAATGTGATAGTTAGTATGAAGTGAAGAGAAGGGATCGGATGAGGTTGTCCCTACAACAAGTTTAAAGATTTCAAATTAAATTTGGATAACTAAGGTTTGGAAGATGATGAATCAGACCTGGTTGATCCCATTTATTTCAGTCACATCCAAACACAACCAATATTGCCCATCAATTGGGGCATCAGAGAAATGAAAACTTGAGAAGAATGAATTGCATTAGTGCTGAAAAGGACACAAAATTGGGTAATGAAGAAGGCTGTAGAAAAGCAGCCACAAATCTTCTGAGGTAAAAGAAATTGCACAGCAAAAAAAGAAAAAGAAAAACATGCAAAATCTTTTCCCTCTCATCCTTCACCATGAGTTGGCTCTCAAAGTGCTGGAAGAGGAGGAGGCGATGATGAAGATTCTCCGAAGAGGAGGAATCCTAAGAGGTCATGCAAAGACAACTCAAGAAGAAAAACAAAGGAAGAAAGGAGTGTAAGCAGAAAATCATAAGGAGACAGACCAGAATGCTGTTCCCAATAGATCTCTACTAGTTGTAGTCAGTAACCCGGAGTCAGTCCTATTGAGGTAGTAATCAGATATGTTCCAGATCTGTTCTTAGTACCTTAATCATAAAGAAACATAGTCAACACAATATAAAGATAGACCAGATCTCTGTTATTCATATATTAGGAAGCCAAGTACGTTTCTTATATCTCCGTTGTACTTTATCTTATTCTGTTCTATTCTCTTAGTCTCGGTTTACATATATTATCTGTCACCTAGTGATTAGATATCCTATCTACACTTATATCTCCTATTATGGATGCAACCCTTGGGCGGGTTGCACCATTTTCTCTCCGGACCGGTGTCTGTATCCCATTTTTTGGCCAACAAGGAGAAAGAAAAATTAGAAGCTATTCAAGATGTGAAGTGCAATGAGCATTGAATTAGTAAGTGAGACTTTGGCCGGAGGGGATGACCATTCATTAGCCTAATGATTAACCTCGGATTACTATTCTCCCAATGTTGAGGTTTGGGCAGCATGAAATAAATGGAAAAAAGGAGAGATAATTGCTTACCTTAAAACCCAAGATTTTGGAGATGGCAATGGCTTCCTTGAGGTGAGGATTATATAAATTGCTAAACGACTACACATTGTTGACCAAACATGCAACAGTTGTAGAGAAGGCATTAGAGTAGATGCAAATCTCTTGGTAACTCGGGGATAATTACCAAGAGATTAAGGATTGTATCATCCACAACTTGAGCAATTTTACCCCTTGGAATGTTGGTATTTCAAGAAGAGATTTTTGTTGCCTTTGAATTCAAGAGTGCAACTAAGAAGTTCAATAGTGAGTATATACACAAGAAATGTGAAAGAGGACTCCTTTGGTGCAATCCTCTAGAGAGCTTGAAATTGGTAGCTTTGCCATTAATTAGAGGAGGAATCTATGGAGAACTATTATATTCTCCTAACCATCCTACTATACTATATCATCAAAAGCATTAGCCATATCAAGTTTGATTTGTTATTCAGCTTTCTAGAGTGAATAGCTTCCTAAGTGAGGATGATACATTCAAACATATCGTTGTTTGGAGGAAAACCTATTTGCTCTTTAAAGATTTGAAAGGTATAACCTTCACAAGCCTTTTGTAAAGGATTTTGGAAACATTTTTCTACAAGCTATTGTAGAGGGGTATAGGCTATAAAACGTCAATGCTAATTGTTTGAGCTTCCTTTGAGATTAGAGAAATAAAGGAAGAGTTAATTCCTTCATGAAGCTTATGAGGTTGTCTTGAATCTTCAACCCATAGAAGATAAGATAAGATAAGATAAATTTATTAATGTCCAACAAAAGACCACAAAGGGTCAAAGGGATTGCTGAACAAAAGAGAAAAAGTCAGCCCACAACAGGAACACCAAATGGTGCCCGAGGGAAAACAACCACCAGAGCAAACAAGCAACAACAAAGAAAGAGAGAGGGGGAGGGGACCACAAGAAAACCCTCGAAACCCCACTACAAAACCGGAACAACAGAGAAGAAACCCAAAACAAAAGGATAAGTCGAGGGGCTAGTAGTGCGCATGAAGCATCTCTGAGACTTCTTGGAAGAGGAAGAAGAGGAATGCTGTCGCTGAAAATAGTTCCTCTGGGACTTGATGGATCTGGAATGATTGGAAGGAGGGGGACCAAGCGAATGGTTGGTACCACGTGCTGACTAAAGCCTGGAGAAAAAGGAGGTGATAAGCTGACAAGACTGCGTACTAGCAGGGTGCTGATGCTCGAGCGAATGATCTTGAAGTCTAATGACTGATTGAAGATAGAGGGCAAGGCATCTCTGATCCTTGAACTTGAAAAAAGTGGAGAGAGACTGAACCCCTTTGAATAGGCAGTAGAACCTCCCTCTGATCTCATAGTATATACAACATCGGAAGATGAAGTGCTCCTCTCTCTCAGCTTCTCTGATATTGCATAACTGAAACCTTGTTCTCTTTGTCGAGATAATGATCTGTCTCAATATAGAGCCGATGGGAGCCCACTTTGAAAGAACAAAGGGGGAACCAGAGGGAATGTGACTAGTGGTGAGATAAGTAAGAAAGGTGGATAATGAGTCTGTCCCGCAACTCCAAGAAGTGCTTAGCATAAAATGCCATCTTAGGGCGAAGGCCACCGTGGGGGTTAACCCAAGTAGCGTGGATGAACTACCTGTAAATGTTTGTTTTAATACACTTGTTCAACTCCCGTCTAGATGGTGAGGAGCATCAAGAGAATATTGCAAGGGAGGAAGACCTTCCATCTCAATCCCAATAGATCTAAGAAGAGTCGAAGCCCCAACGAACCAACCACGAGCCTGACCTGAAGAAATAGAAGCAACAATGTACCTAGAGGAGCAATAAGTTAGGTAGGAGTACCTGTGGCGCCCCTCACGAGAATCGGCAAAGCCACGTAGGCAATGCGAGAACCAAACAAGATAAAAAATAGCCCTAAGCCTGAAGGGGTGAGCCCTAAACTCCGCAAGAAAAATATTGTGAGAGATGGATTGTGTTGGTATTCTCAAGAATCTGAGAGTACCATGTTAAAATTTGCAGAAACATCCATGTTTGGCCGCGAAATCTAGTGTGCCGAGGGTTTAGATGGTCTCATTTTTGAGATTAAGGGTATGGAGAGGAGAGAAGGAATAATGGATTAGTTCAAGGCAAAGATCTCCCGTGCCTTTGCAACCAAAGAATCATGGCCAGTGTTCACGACTATCGTTCTGCCTTGTTTTATTTTATGAAATGCTATAAGGCATTTATCCCACATCGGCCGTGCTGGGGAAAGACTTAATGTTTTTATGTCCCAGCGCACTAATATGAAGTGCCAAAAAGGCACACGCCTTTTGGCAAGCAGTTCATGAGCGCGTGGTTAGATGGAGGACAGCTGGCGGTTAGCATAAGGAAATTTTGTGGGCCTGTGGTCAGGTCAGATGGATAGGTGGCGCGTTCTCGCTATCTCACCAAGGATGATGATGAAGAGAGAGAAACTTCACGGGATCGCAGGAGTGCGATGCGTGTCCAGGTTGAGCAACGAAGGAAACAAAGCTGTGGGGCAAAGTGTGACAGGTGTCAGGCCTTCGTGATCTCGCCATCAGAGTGTGTAGGAGCGAGAA
>MU228013.1:2590049-2634572 GCA_018584345.1 Thuja plicata
GGTTATATGAATAAATCTGTTGGTTATTCGAGAATATCTTCTGGTTATTTGCATGTTACTGTTTATTTTAAATCTGTTTAAGATTTATTGGTCGAAATCAGTAAATGGCCGGTTAGGGACATTTCAGGTTGCTAGTTTTTTTTATTTTAGAGGGTTTTGCATGTTTTTTTCCTCCAAAATTGTGATTTTTCTGATCTAAGAGGGTTTCGCATAGTAGGTTTTGAATGATTTTTTCTTAAAAAATCATGGCAGGTTTTGCGATTTTTTTTTCCAAAAAGTATTGGAGGATTTTGCATGGTTTTTTTTCCAAGAATCATGGAGGGTTTTTCATGATTTGTTCCCAAAAATCGTGGTTTTCTTTTGCTGCTTTTTGACGATTATTGACAATTGTGAGTTTTTTACTTTTTTTACAAAACGAGGGTTTTTGATGATTTTTTCACAAAATTGTTGGAAGGCACTCAACTTGTTCTTGCACTTGGCCACGTACAAAAGCTTTGCAGAAAGCGTTTGCTCATCAGAAGTCCAACCACAAAGGGTCTCAATAGTAGGCTTTGTTAGGCCCAAAAGGAGGCAAGCACAACTGAGGGGGTGGGGGAATCAGTTGTACACACGTAATAATTTTAATTTCACTCTAGCCACTTAGATCTGAAAGATAAAGAGTAATGCAAGATCCACAAGATATAACACAAACACCAATATTTGTTCTCGAGGAACCCAATTAAGGGAAAACCCCGGTGGGAGTTAAATGCGCAAGATGAATGTACTCTGCTAAAATTACTACCCTGTTAAGAGCAAAATAGAGAACAAAGGCACAAGCAACCACAAGCTTACAACCCAATCTGCAAGCTCATTGCCCAGAGCTCACTGCTCACAATACAACCGCATATTTGACCCTTAGTCGGGTTCACCGATCTATCTTCAATTACAACAGGGTGGACATACAGTCCATTACAATCGAACTAACAAATAACATCTCCAATGCCAATACAGTTCCAATGAAGTACAAACTCTACCTTAAATGCAGAATACAAATATCAACAATTCTCCTTACATTTGCACACCTCTTTTTTTTACCTCTCACAATTACAAAATGATCTCTCATTATACCGATTACGAATAATAATCAACAACTAGGTCGGCTAAGACCTATCACAATAAAAGATATAAACATTATGCACAATCTCCAAAGCGATCCAAATTGAGTCGGCTAAGACTTAGATAGGACCCAAATCTTCAATCACCAACATTATTGCGTGTCGCCAAAGCAACACAAAGAATCGCAACACATTACTCCAAGTCGGCTAGGACCTAAATGAAGAAACACAAACACGCTACCAAATCAGAAAATCCGATCACCTCAATCAATGCGGACCAACATGATCATCACACGATCCAAAACACGAACAAGCAACATGAATACCATCCAAAACCTTTGCGTCATCTTCAATACAAAATCCAAACTCATCTTTTTCTCTGATCAATAAGAACACTAAAATACCGAACTCTGTTATAACAAAAGATAGCTAGCCGTACTCTGAATCATGAACAACACTAGCTACGAACACAATGATAAGGCACCATGTAACCACTAGCTTCACAACCTCTGAAACATCAAATCCAAGACATACCAAACCAAATACTCATCCACTGTACACATGAACACTGTAACATCAATAAACAACAACTTGATCATACCTCACTCAAACTCTCATCCCAACTTCTGCGAACCTCTGTAGATCAACTACAGATACCTTTGAACAATACCTCACAATCGCAACTCAAAATCTGCAATATATCACTGAACAACTGAAATCCTCTTCACTGAACATACTGAACACATTGTCTGAAACAACAATTAGTATGTTGACATCAATGGCAAAACATTAATGTCAGCACACCCAAGTGCCAAACTCTGACATGCTCAACAATCTTCTAACAATCTCCCCCTTTGGCATTGATGACAACATGTGAAGTGAAAAATTGATCAATGCACAAAGGCATTAATATATCCAACTGATCACTTTGAAAGTATAGTCACAATATATCCACCCAATCACTCTGAATATCCAGCTTCAACACAATCTCTCCCAAGCATAATCACCTCTATTTTTCACACAATCTCTCCCCCTTTGACATCAATAGCAAAGGACCAAAGACATAAAAAAGAACTGAACTCACCTCACAAAGGCGAAAATAGGAAAATCGCAGTACCAAACCATAATAACCATAAGACTGCCTCCCCTAAGGAGTAGTCCCCAAACTCATCAATCCAGTGATTATAGATTTTCTAGACTGATGCCATTCTCAACATCATTAGTTCTGATCAGGAGGGGCTATCACCCCAAGCTTCTCCTTGAGATACTCAAATGTATTCTTTGACAAAGTCTTTGTAAAGATATCAACAGTTTGTTCCTTAGTAGACACAAATTCCAGTTCCACTTCCTTTTCATCAACTTTATCCCCCAAGACATGATACTTAATAGAAATATGCTTTGTCTTTGAAAGTAATACAAGATTGTTTGATATATTTATAGCACTAGAGTTATCACAGTGAATAATAATAGGTTCATCAATGTTTATCCTTATATCCTTCAACATTTGCTTCATCCAGACAACTTGATTACAATTTATTGCAGCAACAACATACTCAGCCTTAGCAGTAGATTGAGAAATACAATCTTGCTTCTTACTAGTCCAAGAAACTAGTCTCTTACCCAAAAAGAATGCAGCTCCACTAGTACTTTTCCTATCATCCACATTACCTACCCAATCAACATTAGTGTATGCACATAGAGTTAAGTCATCATCTTTTCCATACCATAATCCGTAGTCAATTGTACCCTTCAAATATCTGAAAATTCTCTTGACAGCAAGCATGTGTGATTCCTTCGGTTCAACTTGAAATCTTGCAATAATTCCAACAACATTTGATATGTCTGGTCTGGAATGAGCTAGATATTGCAATCCTCCAATCATAGATTTGTATAATGTCTGATTAGCACAAGGGGAATAATCATCCTTAGTTAACTTGCAACCATTAACCATAGGAGTTCCTACCGGTTTTGAATCTTCCATACTGAATTTCTTCGACAATTCTCTGACATACTTGGACTGTGTAATAAAAATTCCTTTATCCAATTGTGTAATTTCAATCTAGGAAAGAATTTCTTCTCACCTATCATAGACATCTCAAATTCTTTCTGCATTTCAGTAGCATAACCTCTACTCAATTCATCATTACCGCCAAATATGATATCATCAACATATACTTCAGTAATCAAGATATTATCATCAATTATTCTGAAATATAAGTTACTGTCTGCAATACTCTTGCTTAAACCAGTCTTTGTCATATACCTGTCCAATCTGGCATACCAAGCTCTAGGAGCTTGCTTTAGTCCATACAGAGCTTTCTGCAATTTACAAACCATATCTCCTTCCTCTAGTTCACCATTTAAGAATGCAGACTTAACATCCATCTGATAAACTTTAAATTTGTTGTAAGCTGCATATGCAAGAAGTAATCTAACAACTTCAAGTCTGGCTATAGGAGCAAAGGTCTCTGTATAATCAATACCTTCCATTTGTGAATATCCTTTGCATACCAATCTTGCTTTGTTCCAAACCACTTTACCATCTTCATTCAGCTTGTTTTTGAATACCCATTTAGTACCGATAACATTTTTGTCAATAGGTCTGGGAACAAGAATCCAAGTCGTGTTCTTTTCAATCTAATCAAGTTCTTCTCTTATTGCTTTCATCCAACTCTCATCATAACATGCTTCTTTTATATCTTTAGGCTCAAATTCAAATAACAAACATGTTTCATCCCTAGCAACTATTCCTCTAGTTTGAACACCTCTATTTTTATCACCAATAATGACATCTTCAGAATGATTAATCCTTACATACCGTGGAGTTTTCGGTGTAGGTTGTGTAGTAGATCTTTCGCTGTCAATATCCACTTTATTTTCCACAAGTTCTTTTTGCTCTTTCAATCCATTCTGATTCTGATTTTGCACTTCCATAATCTGTTTGTCTTCTTCAGTTATGTCATACTTGTAAGTTTTTTCTGATCTTTGCACATTCTCATCGACTCTGACATTTGCACTTTCAACAATCTTCTTCAGTCTATAGTTATAACATTTATATGCTTTGCTCTTTGTAGAATATCCAAGAAATATTCCTTCATCACTTTTAGGATCAAGCTTTCCAATATCCTCATCTCTCTTAATGTAGCATTTACTTCCAAAAATTCTAAAGTATTTCACTGTAGGAATATGACCATACCATAGTTCGTAAGGAGTCTTACCGGTTCCCTGCCTAATCTGTACTCGGTTCAAAGTATATATTGTGGTGCACACTGCTTCTCTCTAGTAGATTTGCAGAACTTTTCCTTTAATCATCATAGTCCTTGCTGTGTCTAGGATAGTCCTATTCCTTCGCTCTGCAACTCCATTCTACCATGGGGTTCGCGAGGCAGAAGCCTGTCTCTTTATCCCATGTTCTTCACAAAATGCATAAAACTCACTAGATGTAAATTCTCCTCCTCTGTCCGATCTTAGGCACTTAAATCTTTTTTCGGACTCTATTTCCACCATCATCTTGAATATTTGAAATTCCTGAAAAGCTTTTGATTTTTCTCTCAAAAATGTGACCCACATCATCCTTGAATAATCATCAACAAATAGCATAAAATATTTATCACCATAATAGCTTCTTGTCTTAGTAGGACAAGATAGATCTGTATGTACCAAATCCAACAAACCATTTGAAGAATGTCTTATTCTTAAAAGTAGATCTAGTTAGCTTACCCAATTGACATTCTTTGCACATGTTGTTAGGCTTCATCAATTTAGGGAAATCTCTTACAACATTAGGAGTGTTGACTTTAACCATATTATCAAAGTTCACATGATAATCTTTTATGCCATAACCAAATGTCATCAATCTTAGCAATCAAACATTTATTCTCAACAATTTTCAAATGAAATAGATTACTAGCAGTTGTGTGTGTGAAATAGTGCACCTGTTACCTGCGACACAACACTTCAATAGTTCATTACGTTAGTGAAAATGGGGTTAGTAAAGCATAGAAATTCACTAAAATCGATCTATTGCTTTCTAACTAGGAAGAGTGTGAAAAACAACATAATAGCCCTCAGATTATGCCTTTTCCAGTGACATATACAACCTAGCATGAAAGATTTGAATCAAAACTAATCTAAATGATAAAGAAACATACATATTAGCTCTAAAAATGAAGATAACAATGCCTAATATTAAAGCTAAAGTGCAACATGAATTCACAAATGATCTAAGCAGCATAACAATACATTTTCAATCTAAAATTCAGGCTTATTTGAGCTTAAAAACTCCTATTTATAGAATAAATGAGGAGAGAGAGGGGGGACAAGGGTCATTAATGGAGTTGCAAAACCCATTAATGAGGTGTAAGAGGAATAAATGCCAAAGGCATTAAAGAAGCATGGGCTTGAGGAGTATGCATTAAATGCAAGCATTTAAGAGGCATGGTGAGGGTGTAAGAGGCAAGCTTGAGAAGGTGGACTTAGAGAGAGTCAAGCTTGAGAAAGTTGACTTTCTCAAGTGGGTTGAGTTCCTAATCACATTTTTAGGAATGTGACATCATTAGGAGGTGGGTTAGAATGAGATTAGGATTAGATTTAGCATGGGGTGAATAGGTTGGGATGGGTTTGAACCCAGGGTCAAGGTGGTTGAGGCAGGTTAGGTTAGGGGTTTAGGGAAATATTAATGAAATAAATTATATTAAATATATTCATTCAAAAATAGGAATATTAATTATTTAAGCCTTTTATTGCTTTAGACAATTAATTAGGACTATAGCCAATTAATTAGATTAATTTAGGCTAGAAGATAGGCTTTTTGCAAGCGATTTGATATGATAGGGATTTATTTAATTCCTCTTAAATTAATTACCTTAGCCATGTTTGATTTGAATTAAATTGATTTGATTTGATTGGCTTAGGTGATTAATAAAATTTAGTGATTAGATCACTTAGGAGATTAAATTTGATTTAAATGAATTATGTCAGCCGATTGAAGAGTTGTCTGAACATAATTGGGGGTATGATCACACTTAGGGTAAATAGGGTCTATGGTCAGAGCAGACCAAATCCAGGTGGTTACAATAGTCTGTGTACCTAATGCAATAAGATTTCTTGTACTTCCAATGATCTTGCAGATTCCATCCATGAATTCTAATTTGTAACCTTTATCCAATAGCTGTCAAACACTCAACAAATTATGACTTAAACCTTCGACATACAGGACATCATCAATATTGTTTTTACCATCAAGAGTAATAGATCCTTTTCCTTTAATCAAACATGGAGCATTGTTACCGAATCTAACAACACCACCATAATAGTCCTCAAGCTTCACGAACTTATCCTTATCACTAGTCAAATGATTTGAGCATCCACTATCAATGATCCATTCATCTCTTTTAACAACTCGTGAAGCCAATGCTTTTCTTCATTAGGATTATCTTCTTTAATAGCAATAAACACAATTTCTTCCTCACTAGCAACAAACTCATCATCAATCACACCTTCAGCAAGATAAAAACTTTTATGACCCTCAGGATGATATTTCTTAGATTTGTCTCTAATATCCTTTGAGTTTTTGTTCGGACACCTAGATGCAATATGACCAATCTTATTACAATTGAAGCATTTCAAAGGTAACTTTCCTTCATACTTACCGAAGCCCTTAGGTAGTCTTTTCACAATCAAGGCTTCAAGTTCATCAATCTTCCTTTCTTCCTCCATGATCTCTTCCCAATCCTTAGCATAGTGTTTGAATTTCATCTTTGTAGAGCTTTCTCCCTGGTCATACTTAGTCACACTGGCTTTAAATGCAGTCTCAACCTTTGGAAGTTCTTTACTAAGTGTAGTCATCTCATAGGCATAGAGTCTACCTGCCAAAGCTTCTCTTGAAATGTCTCTTATAGTTCTCAATTCCTCAATAGCACCAACTTTCTCACTGTAACATGCAGACAAGGATCTCAAAATCTTGTCTACAACTTCATTGTTTGTCAAGGTACCACCAACACATCTGATTGCACAAACCAGATCATTTACTCTCTGCAAATAGACTGGGGTAGTTTCATCTTCACTCATCTTCATATCTTCATATTTTTCTTTTAATCCCCACAACTTAGCTTGCTTAACATATGTATCACCTTCATAAATAGTTTCTAATTTTTCCATACCTCATGTGCAGTCCTTAATCCATAAATGTGAGAATATTCTGAATCAGATAAGGAACTAATCAAGGCTTCTATTGCTAACATGTTCTCCTTGAATTTCTTCTTTTTATTTGCAGTAGCATTTGTTAGGTCATTCGGAATAGCATAAGGCTTCTCAGTGATCTGCCAGTATCATCTTCTATCCACATGCATATCAGGTAGGTAGTCATCCGATCCTTCCAAATCAGGTAGTTGCTTCCATTAAACTTCAAACTCTCTTTTCTTATACTTGCCATGACATATCTCCTTCAAGCGGTTAAGCTTTTTCGAAAGGACTCGACTTTGATACAAATTTTTAGGCCCAAAGGGAGGCAAGCACAACTGGGGGGGGGGGGGTTGAATCAGTTGTACACACGTAATAATTTTAATTTCACTTTAGCCACTTAGATTTGAAAGATAAACCAATAATGCGAGATCCACAAGATATAACACAGAACACCAAGATTTGTTCTCGAGGAAACCCGGTTTAGGAAAACCCCGGTGGGAGTCAAACCCACAAGATGAATGTACTCTGCTAAAAGTACTTCCCGGTTAAGAGCAAAATAGAGAACAAAGGATGCACAAGCAACCATAGGCTTACAACCCAATTTGTAGGCTCACTGCCCAGAGCTCACTACTCACAATACAATCACAGATTTGGCCCTCAGTCGGGTTCACCGATCTATCTTCAATTACAACAGGGTGGACATATAGTCCATTACAACCAAATTGACAAATAGCATCTCCCATGTTCCAATGAAGTACAAACTCTGCCTTAAATGCAAAATACAAATATGAGCAATTCTCCTTACATTCGCACACCTCTTTTTTTTACCTCTCACAATTACAAGATGATCTGTCATTTATACTGATTACAAAGAATAATTAACAACTAGGTTGACTAAGACCTATTACAATAAAAGATATAAACATTATGCACAATCTCCAAAGCGATCCAAATCAAGTCGACTAAGACTTAGATAGGACCCAAATCTTCAACCATGAACCCTATTGCCTGTCGCCAAAGCAACACCAAGAGTTGCAACACGTTACTCGATCAAGCCGGCTAGAATCTAAATGAAGAAATTCCAACACGCTACCAAACCAGAACACAATCAATGCGGACCAACAACACAATCATGAACAACACTAGCTGCGAACACAATGATGAGGCACCATAAACCACCAGCTTTGCAATCTCTGAAACATCAAATCCAAGACATACTAAACCAAATACTCATCCACTGTTCATAGGAACACTGTAACATCGACAACCAACAACTCGATCGTACCTCACTCAAACTGTCATCCAAACTTTTGCGAACCTTTGTAGATCAACTACAGATACCTTTGAACAATACCTCACAATTGCAACTCAAGATCTGCAATATATCACTTGAACAACTGAAATCCTCTTCACTGAACATACTGAACACACTGTTTGAAACAACAATTAGTATGTTGACATCAATGACAAAACATTAATGTCAGTACACCCAAGTACCAAACTCTGACATGCTCAACAATCTTCTAACAGGCTTATGTTGTAGAACGTTCTGAAGAGGAGTCAACCATCTATGCATTTGTGGGCAAATGACCTGTAGATTATGTCAAGTCTTTTGTAGAGTAATTAGTAGAATGACCATTAAGGGAGGGTGTTAAAGTAATATTGTAAAATTTAGAATAATGGTCATGTAAGTAACTTTCTTTAGAGTCAGTCAGTTAGTTTTTAGTAGCTTTTTGTTCTTTAAGTTCTTTATTTAGTTTAGTAACTTTCTATTTTGTCTATAGTTCTCGATCGATTCTATTATGGAAAGATCTTGTAATTGCTTAGTTAAGGAGCATTCCTCTCCTTTTTTTAATATTAAATATTAGTCGATTAGAATTTCAATCCTTTGGGGATGCAAAAAAGTTTATTGTAGTAGTTTTGAGGTCTTACAGTTTTTGAAGGTTTCGGAGTTTTTTTTAGATTGCAAGAATTAGGTATAGCACCCCCTATAAACCATAATGTGTTGGATAATTTTTTTTAACATGATCGGTGATGCTGGCGCTGGTGCGACATGTCCTCTAATTCCATGTGGGCTTGCGGGAGACTAGACCTTGTGACCTCGTGCTTTACCATAGGAAGCTCTCGCCAATCGAGCTAGGCCCCCAGCCCAGGTTTCAGAGTTTGTTATGATAGTGCAGTTTCTAGATTATCATTAAACATTCTTCTGATATAAATAATAATTTGGATGCAGTTTTGATAGTAGCATTTTGCCACAACTCACATCATACAACAATACTAGTGGTTTGCTCACATATCATTTAGTAATATTTTTCATTGTTAACTTAGAAATAACTTTATCAACTTCATATAGAACTTACCAAATAATCATTTACCAGTGAAGCTTATATGCTACACTGCAATGTGCTATTTTAGGCAAACTTTTCATTTGGACAATTCATGGGCTAAACTCCCTGTTTTATTTGCCCTATAAATCTCTCTAGTATGGAAATGCCTTCAAATTTCAAAACAAGTAGTTTTTGTGTCTTTTTCAACCTTTTCTTTTCTTTTTATATCTGATTTTTCCCCATTTAAGTCCTGATTTTTTCAAAAAATCTTAATACTTGTAGTTTGCTGATTTTTGCTCACAAAGATTTTAGTTGTTATGCAGTTCATCTATAGCCAAAAGATCATTCTATTTACCTCCCAGAAGTCTTGATAGAAATTGGCATTGAAAGCTTTAGAACTAGGAGTGCTGTCTCGAATCATGCTGAAGACCTCGGACGTCAGTTCATCCATTGATACGTCCTTGTAACAATCTCAATTTTGTTCTTGAGAAACTTACTGAGGGGATGTTAACTAAGAGTGAATTGAGATCCTTTTCATGGTCCCTGCCCTCCTCTGAAAGAAGATTCCTGAAGTGAAGAGAAAATTTGCTCCTTTATATCCTTAACCTACAAAGGATGGCCATCGTCACTTTGGAGTGTAGTGATTGTATTTGCATTCTTTCTCTGCTAAGTTTTCTTGATGAAATATTTGGTGCTTCTGTTGCATTTAGAATTTTAGAGAGCCAGAGCAAATTTAATTTTAGTCTCCAGGAGTTTCCTTGCTTGTGCAATTTTCTAAAAGAAGACTAGAAAGTTTATTTTTTTGCAAGACAAGACTTTCTTAGAGCCCTTCCACTTCAACTTTGTTTTGCAATGAGGCAGAAAAATTGTTTTTTTAAGGAATTGTTAATTGCTATTTGTAATTATGTTTCGTTGATATATTAGTTATGGTCTATAGTGTACGTTACTACTTATGGTCTAGAGTGAGCTTGCTGTAGGAGAGTGGAAGACCATGAATCATGCTTTTATAATTGATTAAGTTCAAATGGAAATAGTGGATTGTGGTATTATTTGTTCTGCAGGAGTACTGAAATTTTTAGATTATTTTCCTTCCAAATATCTTCCCAGATATGCTGTATGCATTCATTTTGTAGGTGTCTCATTTAACATTTTCCAAGCTGTTATATTTCATGTGATGATATGATCTATGAACTTGTTTAAATTTAATCCACCTACGTTTCTTGTTTTTCTTAACAAAGATTCATGTGTCTTGTGTTAACTAAGATATCTTCCAGTGGCAGATTAAGCAACCATATATCTGTGCTTTTGGTTTAGTCATGGTGGCATGTAAGGAATTTCATTGTTTCAAATGTGAATTATATATTTGTTATCTAGCTTTTATCTTATTGATTGGTTAAACTGTAGGTGCGAAGGATGGCAAGTTCACCACGCAGGGCAGAAATACTTTCTTCATCCCTTGAGGCATTCAAAAAAATTCAAGAAGAAAGTGCAAGTAAAAATGCAACTCGCCTGAGTAAGAGAAGAAATGCCACTTATCCTCCATTGGCACAAAGCCATAGGGAAAATGTTCTAGGGAAATCATCTGCAACAGCACGTGACTCAGTGCCGACTTCTAAAGAAGTTAGTGCAAAGCTGAAAGGAAAGCAAATATATAATTCCGAGTGTGGAAACCGTGGTTCCATGGGTGAAAGAAAGCATGCTGAACTGGTCAAGTCAGCTAAAGAAAACTCATCAGAAGCTAGAATTGTTCAAAAGAATCCACATTTTACATCCCCTCAACTATCAGGCAAGAGGGAAGGAAACTCATCAACGTGCAATGCTTCAAGTTCTAGTTCAAAAGTTGATTTTTTACGACCTGTTTCTGAATTGGACCCAGCCAGTACTCGTCGATTAAAATTACCCTTGTCTGAAAATCGGGCTAACAAGAACAGTAAAGGAGGTGATCCCTTTCGGTGTCAATCTGCTATGGACAAAGAGAAGGACAGGAGACCATTATTAACAAAAACATTGGATGCTTGGAAGGAGAAAAGGAATTGGGAAGATATACTTGCATCACCTCTGCGAAGTTCTTCTAGGACTGCTCATTCTCCTATTGTCAGCAGGAGAAGCACAGAAAGGGTTCGGGTTTTACATGATAAATTAATGTCTCCTGAACGAAGGAGGAAGAGCCCTCTAGACATGAAAAAGGAAACTGATGAAAAGCATGCTCGAGCAACAAGGATAAGAAGAGAGCTAGAGAATGAACGAGCTCAACGCTTACAACGGGTATCTGAAAAATTGACCCGGGTTACTGAGTGGCAAGCTGTAAGAAACTCCAAACTTCGAGAGGGCATGCATGCCCGACAACAACGTGGTGAGTCACGCCATGAAGCTTACCTAGCACAGATTTCAAGAAGAGCAAGTGATGAGAGCAATAAAGTAAGTGAGGTTCGATTTATTACTTCATTGAATGAAGAGAACAAAAAGTTGTCATTACGGCAAAAACTACAAGATTCAGAGTTGAGAAGAGCTGAGCGTCTACAGAATATCAAGATTAAACAGAAAGAGGATATAGCTAGGGAAGAAGCAGTATTAGAACGAAGAAAACTACTAGAGGCTGAGAAATTACAGCGCCTTGCTGAAATACAGCGTAAAAAGGAAGAAGCCCTAGCAAGAAGAGAGGAGGAACGGAAGGCAGCCAGTGCAGCACGAGAAGCAAAAGCTGTGGAACAAGTCCGGAAAAAAGAAGTCAGAGCCAAAGCTCAACGTGAAGAAGCTGAACTTCAAGCGCAAAAGCTAGCTGAGAGATTGACTGAAAGTGAACTTCGACGGAAAGTATACTTGGAGCAGATACGCGAGAAAGCTGCCATGGATTTCCGAGAACAATCATCTCCCTCATTGCGGCGCCCTTCAAGTAAAGATGGGCAGCAAAGATCTGCATTGAATCAATCCTCTGAAGGGTATTCAGCGAATGCAGTCACTGGACTCACATGCTTTGCGTCAAGTTCTTCTAGTAGTCTTTTACAGCAGCAGTCATATAAAAAGAGGGTGAAAAAAATACGGCAGAGACTGATGGCATTAAAATATGAATTTGTTGAACCTCCAGTGGGCATTGAGAGCAATGGACTTGGCACAATAGCAGTGGCAGGAGCTGCCAGATCAAAAATAGGAAGATGGCTACAAGACCTTCAAAGGTTGCAGCAGGCCAGGAAGGCAGGGGCTGCAAGCACAGGCTTAATAATTGGAGAAATGATAAAGGTACACAAGGATAATTCTGTAGGAGTCGAAATAGAATTTTATAATTTTCTCATCTCCAATGTTTAAATCATGTGATATTAAATTTTTTGTGATAATACTATAAAGTCTTGGGAATGTATCTGGTTCATCTTATGATTGAATCTATTCCTGTTACTTTTTATTGATAGGGATCTAAATGCTGCACTGAGCTCCCAATTTTGGTTAAACAAGCCTAGTTGAGGTATCCCCAGGGTTCAAAGTGGGAATCAAAGTCATAACTTTCTTTATACGATAGAGTCCACAATCCAATTGCTGTCCAACCATGACCTATGTTTTTCTTATTCCGTGTGGTTTTGTTGTATAAGGTTATATACCCTGGAGCATAAGTTTTTCTTGAATTGGAAGTTCAACATGAATTCTACAGGTCTCTCATTTTGAAGGGGAATAACAAATAACCTGATTCATACTTCTAGAAGCAATATAGAAAGTAACATCATATTCCAAGATGCAACCTCTGCTAGTTTTTTTGTCCAATAAACTAGATCTTCTATTAATTGGAGAAATGTACCTTTTGGTTGATTTCAGAATTAGCTCCAGAGCAGCTGTCTGACATCTATAGGCAGAGACAGATTGAGTATAATCATTCCCATGGCATTGAGATCAGAGATTTTATTGCCGGCATTAAACTAACAATTTTGTATTACCCAAATATTCTGGCCAAATAACTAGGTCGTTAGTTTAGTTTGCTAAATGCAAAAGATCCAACACACAGGTCATATGTAGGTTGAGAAAAATCATAAGCTGGTGAAAAAAGGTCACACTTCCCTGAGCATATTACAGTGGGCATTCCTCTTTAGCAGCAGCCAGAATTTGAGCTTTCTATGGTTAAGTAACTTGTTCCTTTTAGTAATTTTACCAACTGGATTTGGAAGCAATAAAGGCAAATGCTCTCCACATCACATTATATTCGTCGATAGAGACACATTTTGTGGATGTAGTAAATCAATTTAATATCCCCTAGAATTCTGCTATGTATTCAGACCTTCCTGCTGTAGATTAATCATCTTAGAAATTCTTTCATTATTTTGTTGAAATGATTGGAATTTGAGTTCATTGCACTAACTATTTCCAATCAGTTTGATAAAAAAACTCACAAACTAAACAGAAGCTTGCTAAACATTGTACTTGGATATTGTATAAATTGGATGTTGATAGATATCTTCCAGATTTAAAGGGCATTCCTTTTAAATTTCCTTGTTGACGATTCTCTTTTAATTATCTCTTTTAAGTATCTCATTTCCCTTTCCATTTGTGGAATCCTGGTAGTCTATGCTTCTGTTGTCTTTGTTGCAGGGTTGTGGCTTCTGCTTCTTTACACCTGCATTTTAATCTCTCCAAATGTTGTTCACATAAATCTGCGTTGAGAATGCTCTCATTGGTTACTGTAGACACTTAAAAGTGGCCTATTGCTCTAACACAATGACATTACTAACATTTCTCCTAAATTATTAAATAATCTTTATTATTTAATGAATTTGCGTCATTCTACTATATTCCAAAGTCAAAATCATCATTTCCCTTTAATTTCATAATTAAGTAATTTTAATTAATCACTTTAATTATTCAATGTCTAATCAATATTTCATCACCCATTCGTCTAGAAAATAATTAAATAATTAAACATTTTTAATTATTCAGTCTCTTTATAATTAATTAAATAATCAAATTTAATTAATGTTCCCCCTTCACTAATTATTACATTTATGTAATAATTAAATCAAATTCTATCTCATGATTAAATAAATGATATTTATTTAATTAAACTAATTATTCCCCTCATGATTAAATAAATTATATGTATTTAATTAAACTAATAATTCCTCTCATAAATAAATAAGTAATTTATTTATTTATTAAATATCCCCACGTATGCAAATATATAATTTATTATTTATTTAAATCGTAAATATCCTCCTAAATCCTAACTCGCACTCACTTTGAGTTAGCTTTTCAATCACAACTCTTTACTCCACGAATCTCTCTCCTAACTTAGTCTCCTATTCTACCTCTTCAGTCAATCCCCTCAATTAGGGAAGTCAATTATTGTTGAACTCTCACTTACTTGAGTTAGCTCTTCCACCTCATTCAGTCAATCCCCCAATCAAGGCAGTCACGTAGAGTTGAACTCCTACTCACTCTGAGTTCAACTCCTCAATCACAGTCAATCAACCCATCAATCATGAATTCTTGGCTGAAACCCCTAAAATCCT
Organism: Thuja plicata; assembly: GCA_018584345.1. Lineage (NCBI taxonomy): Eukaryota > Viridiplantae > Streptophyta > Pinopsida > Cupressales > Cupressaceae > Thuja > Thuja plicata. The sequence goes on from MU228013.1 coordinate 2,605,140, forward strand.
ATAAATAGAGAGCCAAACCTTTGATTTAGTAATCACAATTGCTTTGAATTCTTATGCTGGCATGATCTTGAGCTCAATTTTGAGAGCCCACATTTCATAAGAAGGAGAACACCAAGGAAGGATTTCGTAGCTTTGCATATTTATGTTTTGAATTGATTTCATAATGCTTTGATTATGCTTATTGTTTATCTTGCATCCTTTCTTGATTATCGGAAGACTAATTGCTCTGACAATCTCCTTGTGGTTGAGATATCCTATGTTATTGTAAGTTTCTATTGATACTCGTTACCTGATTACAGTTACTATGATTCATGGTAAGGAGATTTTTTTGTAGCTACTCCACGACTTGGGGCTCTGTAAATATATCGTGCTCTTCTTCTGTCTTTGCTGCAGCATTGTTGTCATGACCTAAGCCTTGTGCTTTCCTCCTCTGCTTGTTGACCTTTCCAGCCAATCTCTCCAAATTTTCAGCACATAATTCTTTTTTGGGAATGCTTTTATTTTACATATTCCTGTAATAATGGCTCCATACTTGATTTCATGTAATCCACTTGATGTTAAAGAACTAAATTCCAACTAATCCATCACTTCTTGGTATAGCTTAAATGACAGCTGACAGTCTTATAGCTAATTATTTTCATCAATCATTACTATACTAAATGGATGGAGGAAATTCCCCAAAAGGAATCATTCAGGGATATTGGAATCTTATTTATTATTGTCACGAAGAAATATAGATTTTAATTTTTTTCTAAATTGAATGCTTAAATGAGCAAGCAAATCTGTAGAGCTTTTTATTGCCCCTTAACAAAGATGCTTCTTCAGTAAGTCCCTGAAGCAACTGCTTCTGTTGCTCATTTTGTTTCCTGGCTTTAGGACTAAATATTGCCCTGAAAAGTACTATAATGAATTTGCAACCATCCCACTAACTTATTCTCAATAATGAGGGGTTCGTTTCAGGAGATATGTAAATCAGGGGTGAAAAAAGCTAAGACTTAACATATTTTGTGTCTGATGACATCTGTTTCATCTGGACTGGGGCTGCCCTAGGTTGCTCCGCCAAGGTTCAGCTTTACTAGGCTTCTATTAGGATGGTTCCATGAGTCATAACTCTCAATTCTTTTTCAGTTCACATCTCTGCTAGGTACTGAAACTTTTTCCATTATGGTGTTTTATTAATGTTTTCGTGAAATTTGCATAGTTTTCCCTGAAGTAAATATTGAGGGCTGATGCATCCATGTTGAGTTGATGTAGCAATACTATTCTCACCAAGAGAAATAGATAATGCAGGTGTGGTCTTGATAGGAGTAGGAGCAAGAGGAGAAGCCTCTGTCATCTAAACATACAAGACCTGCAACATATTCAAGTTCATCTAGAATATCATTATCAAAGAGTATATTATCGCCTTGTGTATTAAACTGTTGGTAAAGTTTTTTGGAGGTAGCTTTTTTTTTTCCAAAAAACTCACTGCCAAATTTACAACACAGATTGCTGATTTTTTTTGTAGATCCACAACTTGATTCTAATGTATACCTGTATGCCATTGTACAAAATTTATGGATCTTGTATGGACTTTCATGATGAATTTTAAGGCATCCAAAAAAATCATAGTGATTTTTCTAGATTTTGATTTTGGCATTTGGACATGCAATCTTAGGATTTTGATGCCTTCTAGATGCGAAACTGATGTTTGTTTTGCTCTAGGATGTATTTTTTGTTTGAAATCTCAAAGCTGAACCTTTTACAAAATGAATAGGGAATTGCGAATTTGGAACTTTGATACCATGTTGGAATTGTTAATTGAATCCCCATGGCACACCAATAATCACCTGCAACCGAAACATCCTATCATAGAAGGAAAACAACAATATGTTTGCTATGAAGCCAAAGATTTTATATGATGCAAAATGAATAATGATTACAATATACCATAGTTTGCACACTTGGACTTGGAGAGAACTCGAGAAGCCCAAAATTTTCAACTCAATAAAAGCACGACAAATACTAAAAAGTACTAAAAATTAAATTTCTTAAAAAGAATATTCTTTTTGGTTGCAAAATTCGATTACAAAGTGTATTAAATTAAAAATTGACATCTCAAAAGAGAAAATGCATAGTTTTCTAGCGAAAAAATGTGTAAAAAACGTGTTTTAACCAGCATTGTACCTGTGTAGGCATTTTCATCCACTTTTTTCTCATGTCTATAATAATTCGCTAGTTAAACTTGTAAAATCTAGTGGAGCAAAAAAATAGAGTACTAGGCAACTTTAAGAGTACTTGCAGAGTTTGCAAAGTATGCAATATACAATGAAACCTTTGTTATATACACATGACTCTTTTAAGTTTTCATCTAGAGTTTCATCCTTATTTATAACAAAGGTCTCATTTTATATTGCATAGTTTGCAAACTATGTGAGTACTCTTCAAGTTGCCCAGTACTCTCTTTTTGCTCCACTATGTTTTATAAGTTTCATTAGGTGACTTACTTTTTTCACACTAACAGGAAAAAAGTGGCCTTTTTCTTTTGCATTATGCCTGCTTCCGAATTAAAATTTTTAATTGTCACTTTATTTGTTTTTTCAGCAAGTTGTTGAGTTTTCTAGGAAAGATTCAACAGTTGTAAAAATGTGCATCTCTAATTGAAGTAGCCTAAGACATAGGTTGCTTCTCATATTTGTTTCCATGAATCTTGATGGACAAGTTCCCAAGTAAAGGACTGGCATCTCCTAGCAATATAAGCAAAATGCAAATGATTTTTTGATCCCTACCTTAACAATTTATATTCAAACTAAGAACATAAAGAACTCTGATCATTTAGTGAAGCCACTATTACGATAGAACCAGCTTTTGTAAACATGCGGACTCCACTTATCTCTGTCATTATGTGGCCAAATCTTGTAGGAATAAATCTGTATTGGCCTGCAATCAATCATCACACTGATGTTTCAGGCAACCCTAGTGGAAAAGCTGAAATTGTTTATGTATTGCAATTCAAAACACAGACTTTTCACTAGATAAGATAAGATAGGATAAATCTATTAATGTCCAACAAAAGACCACAAAGGGTCAAAGGGACTGTCAAGTACATCAATAAGGGGCCTGCCTGCTGCAAGGACACCAAACGGTGCCCAAAGAAGAAGACAGCAACTGAAATAAAAATAGAAAGAAGGATCCAAAGGAAAAGAGTCCAATGGAAAAATGAAGAAAACCTGCTGGGCCCAATTAAGGGTTCTGAATCTCTGTGTAAAATTTCTGAACGGAAGGATAAGTAGTAGGACTAGTCTGATTCATGGGCCACCTCGGAGTGACCCTGAATGAGGATGGCTGCTGCCAAAAAGAGTTCGGCCTGGGTTTCACAGACCTAGAATAAGTAGTGGGTCCCAGCTGATGCTTGGTACCGCGTACTGAATGAATCCCTGTGAAGAAGGAAGTAATAAGCTGACAGGGTGGAGGCGTCGCCGGATGCTGGTGCTGGAGTGTGTTCCTGAAGCCTCAGTGCTTTCTAAAAATAAAGGGCAAGGAATCTCTGGTCCGTATATCTGAAGAAGGTGGTATAGAGCTTTTCAAATTTGAATTCTAGAAATAGGGGAAATCTTGCTATTCATCTAGTCACCTCTCTAGTTTAAAATGTGCTATGTTCCTTAGCACTTATTATGCACACCTTAAGATACCAATACCCCATACTTCAGTGCTCAATGTTGAAATAATGTGAGACAGAGGGAAAAAAGTATAATGTCCTTTTGGAGTTAAAGGCCTTGAAACATGAGCTCCGAGATCAACTGACTTTTTCAAGAAAAACTACTGCAGCAGACCCAGCTCACCCAAGCACGGGCAAAGCAGGACATTGAGGCTCAAGATATATTAGTGATGGTTGAGAAGGTAGTAATGCAGGCAAAGGGAAAACTTCAAGAGGCAGCTAAAAAGTAAAATGATAAAGTGTTCCAGGTAGTGTGAACTTATGGCAGCCAAACCTTTGCAGGTGTAAGTAACTGAAGTGTATGCTGTTGATGCATAATTCAAGAAACTCAAGGCTGACTGTGCTGAATCCTCTAGTTCATCACTTCTTGATGATCTAGGGAATTATTCTACTCATCTACCCAACAACATTTCCTTGCTGATTTACTTCTCTGTTATTAGTGCTGTCAGATGGGACTCTGACTTGTCTAAAATAGGGAATAATGTATACTGTGGATTTAATAGTGCTTTGTGATTGCCTGCTTGTAATGTTTTGTTGGCATTAGGTAATGATGTAATTTTTATGGTCAGTTGTATAACAAAAAATGATATGTATCGTCATTTAAAAAGTAAGTCTACGCCAGGGAAGGTATGCTGATTCTGGGCTTCCCTGTACCAAACAATTGTAAAGACACTTCCTGTAAGAGAACATCTGATTATCTGGTATTTGTTGTGTTCATTTTTATTACTGTTATTATTTATATATTACTGTAATTTTTTTAGTGTCGAATCAGTACCAAAATGAAGAGACTAATTTGTGAGACCTTCTGATGCTCTAATTATTGTCACTTTGAGAAGGAATGTGTATCTTGAAAATCTCTGGGTATTCTTTATAAATTTGGATGAATGGTCTTTTTGCTATTGAAGCATGTCTATTTCATATAATTGTTATTTTCTGCAAAGTTTAATGTGCAGCCTAGTCTTATCCCACAATTATTGGTTTTGTACTGTTCATTTTTTTTTTCATGTTTTCGTATTATTTTATACTGACGGTGTTGGTTTTTTACAGTACCTTGAAGGAAAGGAAGCTGAACTTCATGCAGCTCGCCAGGCAGGCTTACTTGATTTTATTGCTTCTGCACTTCCTGCCTCACATACATCAAAGCCAGAAGCTTGTCAGACAACAATTTCACTTCTCCGAATAATGAAAGTGGTATTAACTTTAGTGGCCAATCGCAGCTATTTTATATCCCGTAATTTATTGCCCCCTCTTATTCCTATGCTGTCTACAGCTCTTGAAAATTATTGTACCATTGCAGCATCAAATAATAGTTATGCTGGTGTGTCAGGAAACACTACTAACACATCAACTGATAAATTATTTGATGAGAAACTTGAAACAATAGGTGAAGTGCTGGAAGGGCTTTTATGGTCTGTTGCAGCTATCATGGGTCACACTTGCTCTGATGAGCGTCAAATGCAGATGCAGGATGACTTGGCTGAACTGATTGTGGCTTGTAAAGTTATTCACCATTTACATGACTTGTTTTCTCTTTTTGATAGACCTCAGATAGAAGGGGCTCCTTTCCCAGCTCCTGTACTTCTGGGGCTAAATTTATTGGGAATCTTGACGTGTAGAAGGGGAAATCTTTCATTTGAAGGCTGGGAAGTATGCTCAACCCCAGTTGTTATGTTACCTGCAACACAGAAATTTGAATCTGCAGACAATGAGGGAACTTTGACTTGTGTGCAGGATTCTTCTTCAGAGAAAATAGCTGAATATTATCCATTTGAATTGATTGCAAAGGAGGGAACACAGATATCTGAACTTGGTTCGATCATGAAAGAGGAGGCAAAGATTGAATTGCCTGCGTTGGAGGAAAATGAGGAGCTTAAGAATGCTGTCTGTGAAAATGGTGTAAACACCAAACGGCCAGAGTTAACTAGAGTAAATATGGCAAATATCAGCCCAGAAGAAGCTGCTAGTTGGGAATGGATGGATTCGTGTAGCTCACAAATGAAAGGTGGTGGAAAATCAGCTGGAGAGGCAAAGACTGAGTCAGATAATACTTTATCAGCGAAGGTTGATGACCAGAGGGTTTTGGCAAGAAATAGAAGTGAAAAAGTGCCAGGATCAATCAACAATCGGTCTGTTGCATTTTTAGTAGCAGTTATAGCTGAAACAGGTTTGGTAGGTCTACCATCACTGTTGACTGCCGTTCTTTTACAAGCGAATCCTCGAGCGAATTCTGAGCAGGTAAGTTATACTGATAAATGCAACAATGTCTTTGACTGTGGCCTCATCATTAAACACCGTTGCATTATGTGAAACATACTGTAATTTATAGCTTTTATTTGTGACACATGTCTCTATCTAAGGTTCATATGTATAATCTTATCAGCATTACTTGTGATACATCTGTGTTCCACTTCACTTGTCCATTGGTCTAAATGTTAACAATGTTACTTTGACTGGAACTAGCATCTTGTTGATGGTGTAGTCTATCCTGATTGACAAGGCATACGAGCTGTCTATCACTTCATTTTGCTAAGCACACCGGGAATCTTTTACATAGTTTGATCATGTGATAAGTCATTGTCTTTATGAGTAATTTTTTTCGTTTATTTAAAATCACATGATATTCTCAAATGGAATTTGTTGTAGATTTACAAATTTCAGATTTTCTCATTCATTAATTACAGACAAGAATCAATTTGTTGTATGAGAAAATGTTAATGAACTAATATTAATATATTTATGCAATAATTTAGACAACTAAATAGTAAATATACATATTAAAATATAATTAAATATCATTTTAACACAATAATATTATTTTTTGATGGAATAATTAATGGCATTGTGATGGATTTTGGTGAGCGGTCACAGGTGATTGTATTTTTGGTTGTCCTTGATGGCAACATAGCCACAACATATGTCTAGGTCAATCAGTAAGGTCATTGTTTGATCAGTAAGCCAGAGCGGTGAACATGAAGAACAACTACAGATGAAGATTTTGGTAACAGTCAAGTTTGAGTTGGTATTGAGAGAAGCGGTCTTAGACACAACATGGATATGATCTTAAGACATCACGATTACAACTGCAACTCATTTGGACGATCGGTGTGCATGCATCTCAGTGGCAGAAGAGGCTACAGGTTGAAGAGACTAAGTTTTTGAGCTATCGATGGTTAATCTTTGATCGGTGATCGGTATGGGGAATGTGACAAGTATAGTTGTTATGGCGACGTGTCTTAGACGATAAGGATGTGATAAGCTATCTTTTATATGCTCAAGGCAAACATGTAGGGAAGATTCTAGAAGAAGTTTAAGGTTGTGAAAAGATCTTTGACTGTTCTTGGGAATATCACATGAAAATCTTATGATGGATTAAGGCGGCGCTAGAAAACGTTTTATTACATTGAGATATGTGTTTTGGCAACATGCATTTGAGCGGGAAGATTGAAAGTTGAATTTTGGTGAAGGTTAAGGCGGTGCAAGCTAGTATTTATTGGGTACTTCTCTAATTGGAAAAAAGTTGAGTAAGACGATTGGTGTGATGCGAAATTCGTGATTGCTAGGGTTGCGATCAAGGTTTTGAGCAGAGGCAGATCAGAGAGCAATAACAGAGAGAAGAGAGAAGATTGGATATGACAGGCAAGGTGTGCTACATCCAGATCATTACTTGGTGTTCCCTAATAGTTGCAGCAAGAAAAATCCCTTAACCGGGTGGATCCTAACAGGTCCTCTATTGTAAATCCCTTAACCGGGTGAACTCACAGAAAGAGTTTGAAATCCTCTGGCGAGGTAGGTCTTAACTGATCTCATTGTACTCCTAACAGTGTACTAGTCAGTCCTAACAGGGTGAACCCTCAGAAAGGGTATTCGTAGCTCCTAACAAGGTAAACCTTTTTACTACAGTGAAGGGCTTGTCGGTGTCATCCCCACCGTGGTTTTCTCCCTCTAACCGAGGGGTTCCACGTGAAAATCAGTGTGGTATGTGTGATGCATGTGTGGATGTCTGATGTTATTTACTTTTATTTCATTGCATCAGTTATATGTTTTGTTATTTGGAAGTTGTTGTTGTTAAATTAGTAGGATACCTGTTTGTACTGATTCACCTCCCCCCTTAGTACCTCTAAATACTAACAATTGGTAGTAGAGCTTTGGTCCTCTTGGTATTAATCTTGACCGCTTGAGGTGAAGATCCCTAAAAACCAACATGGGGAGTTACATGTATGAGAAGCAGCTTGAGGATGCAAACAAAGTAATCATTGAACTGAAGGAAGAGCTGAGGAACTCCCTTGTAAAAAGAAGAGAACTTACTGAGCAATTGAGTGAAAGCCAAGACCACATAGAGCATCTGTTAGAAGCAAGTGGATCTAAAGAATTTGAGGAAGCTATTGCAGATTTGATGAAGGCAAACAAGAAACTGACTAAGAACATATCAAATCTGAAGAAAGAACTTGAAGGTCAAGCAGTCAGAATGCGTGAAGATCTTGAAGGAAGAAAAACTGATGAGGATGCAAGGAAAGATGCTGAAGATGCCAAGAAAATTGCTGAAGATGCCCTAAAGACAAAAGATGAAGAACTTGACAAACTAAGACAAGAATATGCTTTATATCAAAGTCAAATGGAGGCTATTGCTGAAGAAAATCTGCAGGGTTATAAGTGAGGATGAAAGACAGAGAAGAAACTGAGACATTGAAGAAGGAATTGATGACTATGAAGGAAACCAATGAGAAATTGAAACAATACAATGAGAGCTCACAGAAGATTGATGAACAACTGAAAATACAAAGAAGAAATAAGGATACAAGTGGTCTTGGATACACTAATCATCTGGTTCTGGAGTCGAGAAGCCACAACAAAATCCGAAGGTAGATTCAAGCAATTTTGGTAAGAAACCTAACAAACCTATCTTCTTTAATTGTGGGAAGGCTGGTCATACAACTAATATTTGTAGGAGTCGACCTGTCATTAGACCTTAAACTTTTGATGGATATTGCTACAATTGTCAAAAGTATGGTTATACGGCATATGAGTGTAGATCTAGGTCTAGCTGTAGATCCAATGGTGATAACTTTGATGGATATTGTTATACATGTAACAAATATTGTCATAAAGTTGAGGATTGCAGGTCTAAAGTGAATGTTCCTAGGTCTCTAGTCAAACCGGTATACCCTTATGGAAGAGAGAGACAATTCAATGTCACATGTTCAATATGTGGTAACTATGGTCATATAGTTGTGAATTGTGGAAGAGAACTCAGAGAGGAAATGCTAAACCATGGAATTCAACTGGTATGGCATGTTTTGTCTGTGATAAGATTGGTCATCTTGCAAGAGACTGTCGGTTGAGGAACCGGTCACCCAACCAGTCAGAAGACAGAAAGGGTAAGAAAATTGTTGATTATGAGGAAGTCAGAGGTGAGATGAAGAAGACATGGATGAAGAAAGAAGATATCAAGGAAGAAAACAAGCCATCCGAGAGCAAGTCATCATCCTCTGGTGCAGAGGATTCATCATCAAACTAAGTCAACTTTGGCTTAGGGGGAACACAACGAAAAATCATTCACCGATCCCCTGGATATAAGAGCGGTAAGATCTATCTGCATATTGAGATGCATATTGATGTTTTGGATAATCCTAATGAAGTTTTGAGGTTATAAATATTTATGAGGTGATGGCATTAAGTTTTCATGAAATTGTAAAGGCACTATTCAACCGTTGGAATAGATTGTTTTACCGTTAAAAGTACGACTATTTTCTCAAGGATAAATAAGGCTAAAGTGAGTTCATTTGTCACTTTACTTTCTTATGCGCACTTGTAAGTTTCCAAAGGCGATTTAAGGCGATCGTTGTCTAGTATAGTGAGTTTTGCAAGCTGAGAATTGAGATAGTGTTCGTGAACCCTAACCAGTGAAGCAAGAGGTACTTCTCTAGTTTGTGATAAGATTTCAGTGTACCGTTTGAATTGAATCATGACAAGAGTTGTGGATAGCCCTGTTTTGGTTGACATTACTGAGGAACCTGTTGGGTATTTTTCTTGCTACCTCCTTTCCTAGGTGAGAGTAAGGGACAGATTTGGGGATTTGAAACCTAGGACAAATACTTAGCACCATCCACAGAATTGAGACAAGAAAATCCAACAATGACAATGTATTTCTACTCTCTACTCTTTGAGCTGCACATCACTCAGGTGGGTATACCTAATCTGCACATACATAAATCCTTTTGACATACAATACCTTGCAGAAATATAACCGTGGATAGTTCTCAAACCTATAGGTAACAGGTACCTCAAAGTCTACCAAATCTTGTTTAACATCCCACTTGCACTAAGTATGCTTGAGAACTAGACCTATTCTAACTCCTTTCTAACACACATGAAAGGGAACAAATTTTCTTTGAATTTAAGGATTAATGGATCCCTGGAAATATCCTAAGCCCCTCACATATCAGTGCCTTATCCAATGGGCAACAAAGTCAAACATGAAACTGCAGAAGAAAGATTATGAACAAACAAGAGAGCAACACAATCTAATATGTCTAATGCCTTACATTGACATACCCACTTGTCTCATCATTAAGTTCTACTTGTGAATCCACTTGCGTGTTCAAATATGCAAACATCTACTCAAAGTATTAACTCTCCCCTTAGAAGAGACCCTGGAACAAATACTTCATTAATCAACAAAACACTAAAAGACAAACTTGGATATCCTTAATATTCAAGCTCATACATATTTGAAAACAGAACTCCAAATCATAGTTATCTAGCCAAAGAAATTAATCTCTTCCTTGAAGAGAACCGATGAACAAACTACTCCATTGCAGAAGACCTACAATGGATAAAACTGAAACATCCTTAATGCCCCAATCTATATAACTTGAAATCATCAAAATGGAGACAACTTAATGACAACTTATTTGTATCCAATTGCTGACATCCTTATTCATAAAACAAACTATTACAAAGAACATCCTTATCTGCAACCAAAAGCCCAGGAACACCTTATATTTACAGGGAAACAAAGAATTTCCAGAATTGGAACCACACTTGGAACTTTCTCTTTTACAAAATTTTGGAACCCTTCCTATAGAGAGAAAGAAAGAAGATATAGAAGAGAAACCCTAAAATATGCTCTGACTTTGACACGTCCCTTCTACAGATCTAGTTTGTTGACAAAATATCTTCTCCCTCAACATCGACTCAAAAATATCTATATCTGCTCGAAAGATCTAATCCTAACAATGCACCCTAATCACAATTATGTCGGCCCAGAGAACCAAGCCGATCCATCAACCTCTTTGTAACTTTGAACGCAACACCATGGCCATAAAACCCTCCAGAGAAGAATAAAAACCAACAAAACCCTTGATAACGGTCACTTCGCACGCCCATAGCATCCAGCGGCCCAAATTAAACCTTATCTTACGTTTAAAAGCTAGCCGTCGATCTCTTTTGAATTACTCGGGCATCCGCGTAAAAAGATAACCACTAGCTCAGCCAACAACCTTATGACCACCACGCGGCAGGCCCCAATTGGCCTTTGAAAACACCTTTTCATCACCCTAGCTGTGCCAGTCCCACCAAACTTACCGCCGACCCAAGACACGTGGCGCCATCTCGTTATCCTGCGCTCCATATCCTCCTTGCATCTTTCTTGGCGGGATCATAAAAACCGTTATATTTGGGCCCTTGTTAACCCTCTTTGTTTCATCTCTCCTGCCACGCATCACCACGTCTTGATCTCGCGGATTTTCTTGCTCGTACTCACTCTAATGGCGGGATCACGAAGGCCCAACACTTGTCACACTTGGCCCCACAACTTTGTTTCCTTCGTTGCTCGACCTGGACACGCGTCGCACTCCCGCGATCCTGTGATCCTTCTCTCTCTTCGTCATCACTCTTTGCGGTATCACGGGAGACTGCCATTTGTCCACCCCGGTCCCACTGCCTCCCTTGCCGCCTATGCCAAGTGGCATCACCTGGTTCGCTGCCACCTTTGCCATATCACCGATCCACCTGACCGATCCTACCACACGTCACACCATCGCAATCCTGGACTGTTTCTCTTTCCTAGCCACTTGGATCGCGGGATCACGAGAGCCTGCCACCCGGCAACCCCACTATTCGCATGTCTCGCTGCTCGGCTGGCTCACTCTGCCATGCGCCACAACCTCGCTATCCCGCGACCATTTTCTCTTTACGTCAACAACCTTTGCGGGATAGCAAGAACTTGCCAATTGTCATCCTTGGCCCCACTTTGGGATTTCGGAAATCGCCATCCATCCCTTCTATTCTCGAAGCCCTTTACTTTACACTACTCTTTGCTCTTTCGGAAATCGCACTTCTAAGCCTCTATTCCCGAAAACCCTTTAGACTTGGTCTTTTTGCCCTTTCGGAAATCACACCTCTACCCGTCCATTCCCAACGACCTAACCACAGGCCACAAAATTCTCTATGTTGACCTCTAGCTGACCTCAACTTAACTGCGCACTCACAAGCTGCTTGCCAAAAGGCGCGTGCCTTTTTAGCACTTCATACTTGTGCACTGGGACCTAAAAACATTAAGGTGTTCCCCAACACGACCAATGTGGGATAAATGCCTTAAGCATTTCTCTGAAAAAACAACGCAGACAAAGCACCATGAAACTCTCTTCGTTTCCCTCATTGCAGACCCGCATGGAAACTCCCTAATTTGAATAAATCTATCCTTGACATCCCCAACAGATCCTTGACCCAAAAAATGAGACCATGAAACCCTTGGTTCTTTGGATTTGCGCGGCAATACATGGATGTCTCTACAAATTTTAACATGCCACTCTCAGAAAAATGATAGTACCAACAGAACCTAGGCCTGTGGTCACGTTACATTCAATGAAAGCGAGCGAGAATGATAAGTTGGGTGCTCTATCTTCCATAGCTCCCGGTGTCGTATTGGTTGAAGACATTCAATCATACATTCATTGCAAAAATGATGAACTTGGAGCAGATGCTATTAACAACAAATATGAAGGATTGTGTGTTAATCAAGTATTGAAGGATGAGCACAAGCATCTGATGACGAAGGGTTTAGCCTGCGCAACATATATACCTAACTTTTTTCATCATGAATGGATTAAATATGTGTTGAGCAGAGTACATGATCAATTTCTATGGTAGATAGACCACACAAGATTACAAAGGAAATATTCACAAAGTTATTGGATTTTGTGCGACCGGTGAGTCAGCTACCTTGAGGACGATTGCTGCAAATTTGGTTACACGTTTGACCAAATCCAAACCTGATTACTGAGCCATGACAATCCATGATATAGTAGAAAAAGAAGTTAGATTTGCATCTATGGTCATTGGATACAAAGTTTATCAGTCAAGTAGTGTGAACAGTGTGCCCGGTTGAGAAATGCTACCTATCGAATGGTGAAGGAGGATGCAATTTATGATCTGTGTGAGATGTTGAGAAGTCAATTCTTGGTAAACATGGAAAAGATAAAGAATGATAAGAAACAATCTTTCAAGTATGGAGCGATTCTAGTATGTATCTTTTTCTACTTGCAAAATCATTTTCTTGGTAGAGGTGCAGTTCAATGGGCTACAGACAAACCGATGGTTGTGCAAATAAGTGAGTTCATTAGAGAGTTAGGAGATAATTTAAATAATGCTATGTGGGGTTACTTTAAAGATTTTCAGTTAAAAATGCATCAAAGAGAAAGAATCCCAACCGGTATTGTAGAGGAATATAAAGAATACATTTGTTTTCTTGTTGATACTAACACTTGTATTTTGCAAGCTGTGCAACCTAGAACATCTTGGGTTCCTGCCATGGGTTATGAGGTAGATAGTGATCTAGTGAGACTTCATGCAGATGCACTTCTGTCTAAACTTATTGATGCTACCGCCTCTAGGTTTGGTACTTATAAAAAGGCCATTCCTAAGATTGAGATGGAACTGAAGAAACCGGTAATATAGAGAAAGACAAGGAGTATGATTGAGAAGCTAACACAGATGGTTGGAAGTACAGAGACTGGTACTTCTACTACTGCAACAATTGACGTTGATAAACCAACACAAGCTACTCCCACTACATCTGCAAAAGCAGAGGAGACACAAGCATTAAATAAGACTTAGAAGAGAAAAAGGAAGTTTGATGAAGAAAGCAAGTAGAAGAACACAACAGAAGAAGAAGCCAACACTGAATCAGACAAGGAAATAAAGAAATTGAAGGCGAGTGGTAAGAAGAAATCACTTACTGTTGATTTCATTGCCAAAGGTATAATGGAGAGCGGCAGAATGGGTAGTGTTGCAAGGAGGAATGAATTCTGTAATGATGAAGACAAGAAGTTGGAAGAGGCAATTATATGGAGTCTACACAAGGTCTGCAAAACTCCTAGTGAATTGTAACAAGTCGTACCTAAAGAACTTTATGTCTTAGTTCATGCACGATGGAAAGCAACACTAAAGACTGATAGAGAAATTATGGAGAGAGCACTTATTCAAGTGAAACTTGACTTGGATCTTGAAGATGCCAAGTTAATGGTTGAAGCTTACAGACAAGATTTCAGAATAAAAAACAGAGCTGCAAGAATACTTGTTGGTAAGACATAGATTGTGTATAATGAAACTGTGGAAATATGAAGGAAAAAAATGCAAATGCAGAAGGAAGGAGAACAAGAACAAAAGGAACAAAAAGTTGCTGATGAACAACAAAAAGATAAAGAACTAGTTGTTGAGCAAATTGATGACACATCTACTTCCGAAGACATAATAGGGGAAGTCATGACCAATATCCCTAAGCAAGTACATGACATTGAAACACAAGATGTTGGTCAAACTGGTGGAGATGAAGTATTGATTGAAAATATTCCTATGGAAGAGGATACACTAAAGGTAGATACAAATTGAAGAATCAGTGACAGGGTAGAAAGGAGAGAGTCTCAAAGAGGTTGAAGATACACTCTCAGTGAAAAGGAAGCTGAGTTTAGGAGAAACAAGTGGAAAGAAGAAAATCAAATCGGTGACTGAAGAAGAAGAAGAAGAAGGAGAAGAAGATATTCATACCCCCATTAATATCTCAAAATTGCACCCTAAGGAACTACTCAAGTTCTCTACACAGTTGATGTTGAAGGCACAAAGAGACACGGTTAAAGAGAAGAAGAGGAAGGCTAGAGTACTGAAGGCAACTAGAGATATTCTAGCAGGTCTAATTCCAAAAGTGGCATATGACACAGAGGCAACAATGATTGATTAGATGGACACATTGATTAAGGCCATTGCTGATCAAACTCCTAACAGTGAGACTGCAACAATGAAGTTGGATGAGTCTCAATATGAGAAGAAAAGGACAGTGAAGTTGGTAGAGAAGATTGCTAAAACCAAGCAAACATTTTCAGAACTTGTGGATCAGAAAAAGGACACACTAAGAGAGGTCGGTCAGTTATTGATCAAAGTGTCAAAACTTTCGGATTTTACCCAGGATTTGGAGAGGAGTAGAGAAGATGCACAAAAGGAGCTTGACAACTTAGTTGAAAAGCTTGATCCTATCACAAGCTCTGTATCAGAATATAGTGCCAAAGTGAAAATAATCACACACAAGGTGAAGCAGTTGCAAGCAGAACAAGATAAGAGGGTCATCACACTACTTGAATTGCAAACATACTTAGCCCCCACAGTAGAGGTGATGCAACAAAAGGCGAAGAATGCAAAAAGTCTCATTGGGTTACTAGACATGAGCACTTTAGATGGCATGGAGGAGTTTGCATTTGATCTACATGGGCAGATCATTACTATGAATCATTTGAAGTAGTCATGGGAGATGTCATTGGAGTCAGCAAAGACAAACTTCAAGGATGTCTTTGACAAAGTATAAGCCTGGTATGCAATTTGAACATATTTCATTTTGTGAACCTTTGTCATTGTTGACAAAAGGGGGAGTATAAGGTACAAGTGAAAAAATGAATCAGTGATGTAAAGTGTTAGGGGGAGTCCCATACATATATGTTTTTTCTCTACTCAGTGTTCAGATAATTTTTGGGAGATAGACATATTTTCACCTAGTGTTTGCCATCAATGCCAAAGGGGGAGATTGTTGGCATTGTGATGGATTTTGGTGAGCGGTCACAGGTTATTGTATTTTTGGTTGTCCTTGATGGCAACATAGCGACAACATATGTCTAGGTCAATCGGTAAGGTCATTGTTTGATCGGTAAGCAGAAAACAACTAAGTATACAAAGTGGTGAACATGAAGAACAACTACAGATGGATTTTGGTAACAGTCAAGTTTGAGTTGGAATTGAGTGAAGCAGTCTTAGACACAACATGGATATGATCTTAAGACATCATGATTACAACCGCAACTCATTTGGACGATTGATGTGCATGCATCTTAGTGGCAGAAGAGGCTATAGGTTGAAGAGACTAAGTTCTTTAGCTATCGATGGTAAATATTTGATCGGTGACCGGTATGGAGAATATGGTAAGTATAGTTGTTATGGTGACGTGTTTTAAACGATAAGGATGTGATGTGCTGTCTTTTATACGCTCGAGGCAAACATGTAGGGAAGATTTCAGAAGAAGTTTAAGGTGGTCAAAAGGTCTTTGACTATTCTTGGGAATATCACATGAAATCTTATGATGGATTGAGGCGGTGCTAGAAAACATTTTATTACATCAAGATATGTGTTTGGCAAGATGCATTTGAGTGGGGAGATTGAAAGTTGAATTTTGGTGAAGGTTAAGGCGGTGCAAGCTAGTATTTATTGTGTACTGCTCTAATTGGAAAAAAGTTGAGTAAGACGATTGTTGTGATGCGAAATTCGTGATTGCTAGGGTTGCGATCAAGGTTTTGAGTAGAGGCAGATCAAAGAGCAGTAACAAAGAGAAGAGAGCAGATTGGATCTGACAGGCAAGGTGTGCTACATCCAGATCATTACTTGTTGTTCCCTAATAGTTGTAGCAAGCAAAATCCCTTAATCGAGTGAACTCACAGAAAAAGTTTTAAATCCTCTAGCGAGGTAGATCTTAACTGATCTCATTGTACTCCTATTAGTGTACTAGTCATTGTTAATTGAGGGAAGCGATCTTAGACACATCATGGATATGATCTTAAGACATCATGATTACAATCGCAACTCATTTGGATGATCGGTGTGCATGCATCTCAGTGGCAGAAGAGGCTACAGGTTGAAGAGACTAAGTTCTTGAGCTACCGATGGTAAATCTTTGATCGGTAACTGGTATGGAGAATGTGGTAAGTATAGTTGTTATAGTGACATGTCTTAGACGGTAAGGATGTGATGAACTATCTTTTATACGCTCGAGGCAAACATGTAGGGAAGATTCCAGAAGAAGTTGTAGGTGGTCAAAAGGTCTTTGACTATTCTTGGGAATATCACATGAAAATCTTATGATGGATTGAGGCGGTGATAAAAAACGTTTTATACATTGAGATATGTGTTTTGGCAAGATCCATTTGAGTGGGAAGATTGAAAGTTGAATTTTGGTGAAGGTTAAGGCGGTGCAAGCTAGTATTTATTGGGTACTGCTCTAATTGGAAAAAAATTGAGTAAGACGATTGTTGTGATGCGAAATTCGCGATTGCTAGGGTTGCAATCAGGGTTTTGAGCAGAGGCAGATTAAAGAGCAGTAACAGAGAGCAGAGAGCAGATTGGATCTGACAGGCAAGGTGTGCTACATCCAGGTCATTACTTGTTGTTCCCTAATAGTTGCAGCAATCAAAATCCTTTAACCGAGTGAACTCACAGAAAGAGTTTTAAATCCTCTAGTGAGGTAGATCTTAACTGATCTCATTGTACTTCTAACAGTGTACTAGTCACTCCTAACATGGTGAACCCTTAGAAAGTGTATTTTTAGCTCCTAACATGGCAAACCTTTTTACTACAGTGAAGGGCTTGTGGGTGTCATCCCCACTGTGGTTTTCTCCCTCTAACCGAGGGTTTCCACGTGAAAATCAGTGTGTTATGTGTGATGCATGTGTGGATGTCTGATGTTATTTACTTTTATTTCATTGCATCAGCTATATGTTTTGTTATTAGGAAGTTGCTGTTAAAGTTATTCAGACCGGTGGTTAAATTAGTAGGATACCTGTTTGTACTGATTCACCCCCCCTCTCAGTACGTCCAAATACTAACAATATTGTATACAACTAAATAGGAAATGTGCATCATAAAATGTAATTTACCAATAATAATATTATTAACTACCTAAAAGTAAAATGTTATAATATAAATTATTTATAATTTATAAATAGATTTATTTATAGGCTCATCCCTCAACCAACCCAAACATCTTGAAGTAGGCTTCTCTACAGGCTAAATGAACATTCATTGGTGCTATGGTCAAGTCTACCAATCATCATGTCTAGGAGGTTGGATCCAACCAGGTATTAGCTGTTTGGCCCAGTTATTAAGCCATTTGTTGGTAAATTGTCTCGGTGTTAATTCGCCCAATTGGCGAGGCAGTTAGATCATATGGTGTGATGAAATTGTCAAGGTGTTAAATCTTTCTCCATTGTTAATCCAAAGTGTCGGTGTGGGTAAGCCCGATCCCTCAACGCCCTAGTCTATGATGGGGTGGAGGTGATAAGTCAACTAGTTCAACCATAGGGGCACAAGATTAAAACCAAGGTTGTAGTCCGAGCCAAACCAACCTTTGGTCAAAATAACATTGTATTTTAATTTAACCAATTTGGCTGGTTCAAGCAAGAAGAGGGTGGAATAGTATTGTAATGCTGATTGAGCAATAGAAGAATGTGAAATGTAATAAAATTGGTTTCTTATAAAATTCCAAAGTTTCAATTTCACTATATTTTTAGATAAGAGCAGTGATAGAGCAATGCTATCTAAGTCTATATTGCTTACATTAACTATGTTTATTTTTCTTAAGTGATTAGTTAGGTGCAAAACCTTTTTCACGCCAACACTAAATAGATTAAGTTATAGAATATAGACAAGTGGATATATAACATTGCATGGCAATATTAATCTACAAACATATGTGAGATATTTTATATACATATATATTTATCTTGATTGTATTCATTCCTTTCTATGTTTCTAATGTTAATGTTTTGGCCTTTACGACAAAGATCAACGCATTGGACAAAGTGGCAATAATAATAATTAATATATTGGATATATTATTGATATATTTCATTATGAAAAAATTAGTTGGATAATAATAATAAATATAAAAGGTTATATTTATTATTAAGGATTGATTTTAATAATTAAATATGGAACAAATCATATAAAAGAATATATTATTATTATGGACCCAAGTCGGCCAACTTGGGAGGCCAAGAGTTTATCTTAATAAGCTCATATATTAGACCGACTTGGAGAAGGTAAGAAGCAACCAAAAACATAACGTTTCCTTCTTCCTTCAGCAAGATCTTTGGATGGGCGAATTAGAGCAGAATTCAAGGAGAATTAAGGCCTAAAGGACGAATTAGGGCAGAATTAGTGCAGCATTCAAGGGCGAATTATAGCAGCCCTAAAAGGGCGAACTTGGACAATATTGAGCAGATTATTAGGGCGAATTGTTGCAGCCCTAGAAGGGCGAATTTGACCAGTTCCAAGGTGCGAATTAGGGCAGTCCAAGAAGGGCAAATTATGATGAATTGAAGCAGTCCTAAGGTGCGAATGTGATAACACATTAAAGACATTCAAAGGCAGATTCATAGCAGTCTTTGGAGGCATAGGTGCAGATCAAATTCATTTCAAAGTCAGATCTGAATGCTGATTAGGATCAATCAGAATTGGAAGAAACTCCAAGTGGACTAAATTCAACATCAATAGAAGTCACATTGGAGAACTTGAAGTCTGATTTCCGGGTACCATCTCTCCTTCTTTGTGATTTCATATTTATATCCCGTGCTTAGTGTTTGAAAGACTTCTATAGATTGCATATTCCTTGTGATAATCTGAAAACATTAACATCTAATTCATATATATCTTGATTTGTATTATTGGATTCTATATTATGCTCTTACATTGCATTATTCAACTCCTTGTTATAATTTGCCCATGTATTTCATCCCTATTTTTCTTTATGTATTTGTTTCTATCTCTCCCCCTTCATTCTCTATGTCTTATTCCTACTTTCTTGTCCTTTGTTAAAAGGTCCTACTTCCTTCAAAAAGTTAATTGTGCAATCTTAACTGTAACTATCCTCTTCCTGATGATGGATCACCAAATCCGATCGAAAATTTTGACAGAAAAATATATACGGTTGAATCCAAAAGCACTCTGGTAAACTCATGCCAACTAGTATCCAAATTACCTTGTGCCTTGTATAGTATTTGGCCCCTAAGTTATCTTTTTGTTGTTGAGATTGATGGGTTGGAAGAGATTGAACATGTTGTAGAAATTGAGTAAAGTGATTATTGATCCAGTTTCTTTCCATTCTAATGTTTCTCGAAATCATCCCTTTGTTGCTTCATCTTTGCTATCTGTCTGATGTCTTTTATTGAGATTATGGAGACAAGTTAGATCAAGGGTCATGAACTTCTAGATCTTGCTTTCTCCACGTGGAACTTGTGTGAGCAGACATGCAAAATTTGAAGAAGGATTTAGATGAGCAGCTCCAATATCTCTAGGATTTGATAGACAATAACGAGGTGCTCTGATGCTATTGACCGGAGGCCAAGGTGTGCTTGAAGGACAACACACTCAAATGAATTCACATTTGTTATGAACAAAAATGAATATTATCTCCTCAAAATCCCCTTTATTTCTCTTGGCATGGGTGAACTTTGATACTACAAAAGAGAGTAGCAGAAGTGAAGCAGAGACAACTTGGTTCAATCCTTCATTATATCTTTTGAATAGGCAATGTAAACAAGGGAATAAAAAGTATATGTACAAGCCTTCTGATTTGATAGATTGTGATGTGAATACAAGCAGAAACAAATAATCTCTTAGATGTTCTGTAACACATGTAATCATGATGATATCCAATGACCTTTATACATGAATTACTGTAGTACATGTATGGTTTTATTTCTGTGATAATAATTTTTCTTAAAAATTGGGCCTCCATGAATTATTTTGACCTCAAGTTCACTGTTTTAGTGATTTTCATTTTATCTATTCAAGCCATAGACACTTTTGGAAGCATCTTGCTTAAAATTGAAAGATAGATGATTTTTTTTCACCTATTGAAACGACTAGGTTGACTCTAATTATTTGATTTGAAGCTACAGGCAGCATATATGCTTCCAGTCAATTTTGAAGAAGTGGCAACTGGTGTTTTGAAGATTATGAATAATTTGGCTCACTTGAATCTTACTCTTGTACAAAGTATGCTGGTGAGTTGTGTACTATTTTGAGTAACTAGTCAACTAAAGTATTCAATGTTTCTTTACTCTTCTAAAGACATTTATTTATCGTCTTGCAGAAATTATCTTTTTATTATTTGAATTTGATTAGTTCATCGCCGTTTAACATATTTTAATAGCTATCATCAATTAACTGTTATTAGGCTCCCATGTGTACTAGTCAGTAAAAGGATTCAATATGCATGATTAGAAATAGTTTTTTATTTGATTATCTGACCCACAAAACATTTTATGTTTTTTGTCTACAGGCAAGGCCAGACTTACAAATGGAGTTCTTCCATTTGATGAGCTTCCTTCTTTCTCATTGTACAGGCAAGTGGAAGACTGCAACTGATCAGGTATTTTTGCAGGGAACATAGTTTGTAATTTTGATCACAGTGATGGCTTTTGATCTGCTCAAGTTATACTTGATGTTTTGATTCTGTTTATTGAATCTTTCTCTAGTATTTCCATGCTATTTATTTTCAAGGTTACAGATAGCTTTGGTTGATATGCACCACATTTGGAATTTTTGCACAAAAAGTCTTAAGTCTTATTAAGACATTATACACGTAGGCTTTCCACAGAGTTGGTCATGAGAAGTATACTTTTGCTTCCTTTCTTGCATGTTAAGGTATCTATGCTCAGGTGCTTGTTTGCCACAACTAGTCTCCTTGAGCTCATTGTGTTCGTTTTCCATTACAGCTTGTTGCTACATCCTTCAAGGTCAATCTATTTGCACATGTACATAATCTCTAAAAACATAACTCTATAGAGCATGTGTTGTGAAACTCGGGGTTATACCTTAGGATCTTTCTGCGATATGATTTTATCAATCAATATTCAATAGGGGTGCTAGATTGGTTTGCCAATTACATCAACAAATTGTGGCCATCTCGACTTAAGTCATTGTTGGATATGCAAAAAATGTTATTGTTGACAAAAAGCCTTGGAAATTTTTAAGTGATTGCACTATGTAGGTGAAAAGCCAGCTGTCTTTGTTGACAAAAGAAATATCTCCACTGATTATAGATTAATGACTGCAACCGATTTCCTTTAATGTATGCATTTCTCGTCATCTAACTAGCCAATGGAAACATGTTTCAGTCTCCTAGCAGCTAGTTTCTTCCTAGGCTCACTAGGAACTAGTGAATTGAACTGGTACTTTTGATTCCCTTACCTTTGGATTGTATCCATACCAAACCTCAAAAGTTGTTACTCCATCCAATGCTGAAGTTTGAGCTTTATTCACAAATAGAATGTTTTGTATCATATCTTCCCAAAAACAATGATCTTGATTTGTATTTTTCAATTGAGATCTAGCCTACCTTGAAAATCGTGTTTGTTCTTTCTTCTCTCCCCTTCTGCTTGTTGATGTGAGCGGCGGGAGTTATCTCCTAATTCGAAATCAATTATATGCCTTATGAAGCCGACTCAGGGGGTGTGTCGGTTCACCTAATTAATATATATTATATTGTTTTAAATGCCGACTCTTAAAGTTGCGTCACTTTGAAAGAGGCCGACCCTTCAATGAAAAGCCACATCTAAGGATATATATTCAAATCAATTTCCTCCTTATTGAGATAGATAAGTTTTACATTCAATAGAAAATCGATATTAGTAGATCGACATCATTATGCAGGTCAATCCAGAGTAGGTCAAACTTACATGTGCAGTTCAAATATACTTAAAAGTGCTTGGGGGAGACGATAGCAGTATATCGTCTATGGTTGGGAGGGCAACGATGATCTGTATCATTGCCCGCGGTGAAACAAGCACATCCTTCAACATGGTATCAGAGCAGGTTGATCTTCCTACTCTGCATTTTTCAATTGAGTTTTCAATCGATTTCGATGTTCCAGTAACGTCCATAGTAAAGGTTTGTATACAATTGACGAACCTCAGATATTGTAAAATTGCTGAATGGGGTAACTCGCTCAAAATCTTCTTCCATAGCCGAAGAGGAGTGTGCAATAAAAGGCCTCTTCGCAACCTGTGGAAAAAGTGTGCAGAATGGAAGAGCCATTGCAGTGTGACAGGTTAGAGTGACAAAAGATGTCATTATGGGGATTGTGGTGTGCAAGTCGTGTGGCTGTGTAAAGGAAGATTCAGCCTTGACAGCGATGTGGGATGCCACAACAGGAGAAGGCTTCAGTAACTTTGTGTCTGCCACAGACACCAGTGCTTGTGCTTCCCATCTCTGTTCAGTGAGGCGTAATGGCCGCAAGGTTCACAACGCCGGAGAATATGATTATCATGAAAGAAAACAACTACAGTGAAAAAATTGCAGGAGATCACTTCATTGTTAAGATTACCTACAGAAAGAGTGCATGAGGTTAAATATATGGTGGAAAAGCTCACACAGGGGAAATGGGGTGCAAGAAGATAGTTTGAAATTCTAATTGGTGCTTGTATCTATAAGGTCATCTTTCCTTTGACAATAATAGAGGTCTTGGTCGTCATTAATTGTAATAATGGCAAGCACTAGACAATCGGCATTACCAAAAACAAAAAATTTATTCGATGGCCTGGCAGAAGATGGACTTAACTCGACATAAAGTTGCCTATACCCGTTTTTGGAGGGCCAATAAGTGATGATTCTAAGATAGTCTAATTGTATGTCGAGTCAGCGAGACGTAAGTTACAGATATTTAATTATGTTGAAGTTCTTTTGGCCTCTACAATGTGGGATCAACACGGGGGGAGATTGATTGGCTTGGGATGGAATGATGAGGAAACCCTGATTTGCATTATGGTTCCCTCTATCAATATAACATCCAAGGGGAGCTTCTGCAACCTCATATAAGTATGGGCAAGGAGTGATGGGGAGCAGAATGTGGTGGAATGTGTTATTTGGGTAAATGGAGTAGTTTGTCTTACAAATGCAAATCAGCTGTATTGATTTGAAGAGTCCAAAGGCAATTAGGCTTGTCGATCCTAATCTCGAGGAGCCTCCACTGTGTATGACAGTAATTGAGCCTCAATATACAATGTCTAGGAATGTGGAAGTGCTTCTTGCAGTGAATGATTACGTTTTGGTTGTGGATGAGGATGGTCTTTAGCAACAAGGAGTTGGCATTGGGCCTTTGCAGAAGATGGTTGTTTCGCCAAATGTGAATATTCTTGCATCTTTTACTCACGATGGAAGGCTTCTGGTGTTGTCCACAAATCTTTCTAAAGTTCTTTTTGAGTTCAGCTGTGAGTTTGTTGCTCCTATTCTGGACACATCTAGAGCAGATCTGAATCTAAGATCAGTCAATAAAGGGGAGTTCACTTCCAGAGGATTTCTTTGCAATCTTTGAGGCAGGGATCAAGAGGGAGTTCTGTGAAGAAGTAAAGATGTCAGCTAAGTAGGTTGTAGTGTTCCAAGGCCAGGTGCTAAAGTCCTTGGAAAACCTTTTCTATTGCACAATTGCTTAGTCAATCTGGATTTGACATTGGTAGCTCCGCAAACCTATTCAGATTAGGGTGACTTGGGATGAGGTTGAGGAGGATAGTTCTGACTCTAGCAAGTTAGAAGTTCCGGAGGGTTGCACTAGAAACCGTTCCTCTAAGGGAAACATTGCATGCAATCTTGGACAAGGAGGTCAGGAGATTGATGCAAGTGCTTGGAGCTTCTGAGGGAGTCACATCATCATGAAGATTTGTAGTAGTGTATATTTCTCTGAGACGGAGAAATTTGAGATGAAAGCCCTTGTCTTGTTATAATGCATTCTTCTTTGTGAGAGAGAAGTTTGAGGTGCAAGCCCTTGTTAATGCATTCTTCTTTGAGAGAGAAGTTTGAGGTGCAAGCCCTTGTTAAGGCATTCTTCTCTGTGAGAGAAGTTTGAGGTGAAAGCCCTTGTTTCACCCTCTAGGAGTAGCCATGGTGGATCCACCCTTTGGGAGTAGCCAAGGTGGATGTCATGTTGAGAGACTCCATAACAACATAACTTGTGTTTCATCACCCTCTGGGAGTAGCCATGGTGACCGTCATGATGAGATGATGAGATCACGTTGAGCAACTCTGTGATGAATTCCTTGTGCTTGTGTTCTTTCCACTCATGGCAGTAGCCATGATGAGTGTTATCACGTTCAGAGACTTCGTGATAAACTCTTTTCCACAGATGGGTGTAGCCATTGTGGATGTCATGTTGAGAGACTCCATGACGTGGATATTTGAAGAGATACCTCCCTAGCTAAGAGGGAGTGTTGATGTTAGCGGCGAGAGTTATCTCCTAATTTGAAATCAATTATATGCCTTATGAAGTCGACTCAGGTGGTGTGTCAGTTCACCTGATTAATATATATTTTATTGTTATTAATGCCAACTCTTAAAGTTGCCTCACGTTGAAAGAGGCCGACTCTTCAATGGAAAGCCACATCTAAGGATATATATTCAAATCAATTTCCTCCTTATTGAGATAGATAAGTTTTACATTCTATAGCAAATCGACATCATTATGCAGGTCAATTTAGAGTAGGTCAAACTTACATGTGCAGTTCAAATATACATTAAAAGTGCTCGGAGGAGAGGATAGCAGTATATCGTCTATGGTTGGGAGGGCAACGATGATCTATATCAATGCCTGTGGTGAAACGAGCACATCCTTCAACACTGTTGTGGTGTGTACAGTGGTAGAAAAATCTCTCGCTTTGTGATGTTTCTTACAAAAATGTTAAAACTTGTTAGAAATGTATTCACCATCATTAGCCAATCTCAAAGTCAATATCGCCATGTTAGATTGTCTCTTAACTCAGCAAATCTAGTAAACACCTCTGACTTATTATTCAAGAAATACATCAATTTCATAGGAAAATATTTTTCAATGAAAACTACAAAATATCTATTCCCTTTGTGTATAATATGCTCTATCACATTCATCAATATGAATCTATTGCAAAATTTGATCAGCAATAGTTTGATTGTTGTGGGAACCTTTAATGATTTTGCTTATCATAAATGCATTCACAAAGAATATTCTCTTATCCACGGGTTGGTTGTCCATGTACCAAACCTTTCCTTTGCATGTCAGTTAAATTATGCAAATTCAAATACCCATTCTTTAGATGCCACAACTTTTGAAGATCCACATTCTTTGTGTTAAATTGCTACATGCTCTTGTCTTCTTGGTATGATTTTGTAATTGTCATGTCGCAAATATAGAATTTCTATCATACCAAACTCACATTTAGAATCTTTTACATAAAGAGATTGAGACTCCATTATAACCGAAATTTCATCAATATGTTTTAGGTGTTCCTCCCAAATTTTACTATAAATCAGTTTATCATCAAAGAAAACGAGCAAAAAATTCTGCAATTGCTTGTTAAAAATATGATTCATACAAGACTGAAATGTTGTTGGAGCATTTGTCGGTCCAAAAGGCATAACCAAAAATTCATAATGACCATAATGACAACGGAAAGCAATTTTATGAATATCCTGTTCTCTTAACTTAATCTGATGATATCCTAATCTTAAGTCAATTTTAGAAAAGTACACAACACCATGTAATTCATCTAACAATTCATCAATGCGGGGAGTCAGATACCTATTTTAAATGGTCTTTTAATTGAGGGCACGGTAATCTATACACATGTGTAGAGTGTCATCTTTCTTTTTGACCAATACTACTGATGAAGCAAATGGACACGAACTGGGCCTAATGTGTCCCATATTCAACAATTCCTTAATAGCCTTTTCTATTTCATCTTTGAATGCCTTAGGGTGCTTGTATGGAGTAGTGATGACTGGCTTTGCCCCTTCTTCCAATTCAATAGTATGTTCAAAACCTCTATCAGGGGGTACTCCTGGGGGTATATCATTGAAGACCAGCTTGTGTGAATCTAAAACTTGTAACAAATCATCTGAATAGTGCTTAGAGTCAAAACCTGTTACCTTTGTAGAAATCAAGCATTGTGCTGACCAAGCAGCCTCACTGTGACGAAAAATAGCCTCCATCCTTTTAGCAGTAACAATCCTGGGACTACCATTTGACATTCCTCTGAGTATCACCTTTTGTCCATCAACCTTAAAAGAAAATTCCATGCGTTGAAACTCTAAGAGTATTTATCCAAAGTTTCCATCCACTGGATTACTAAAACAATGTTAGTATCTGCCAAATCAATCACATAGAAATCGTCTGTTACTGTATAATTACCCAGGGCAATACTTAATTGTGGAACCTTATGTGTACTTACTAAATTAGTGCCACCTGCAACTTTCACTTCAAAACCTTCGTGTTTGACTATATGTAAGCCTCGTTTTTTAACAAGAGCACTATCAATGAAATTATGAGTAGATCCACTGTCAAGCATAACAATCACCCGCTGACCTTGTAAGACCCCTCGTACTCTGAAAATTTTGTAATGTGGAGTTCCTATCATGGATGCAATTATACCTCCTTCCTGTTTATTTGCCTGATCAGGTTCCGATACCTTTCGGGAATATTCCAAATTTGGATCTATATTTAACTTGTCTTCATTATCTGATGTTACTTCAATATAATGTATTTTCCCTTTACCGAAACATTGATGACCTGGTTGCCATGACTTTTTACAACTGAAACACAATTTGCATCTCCCGAGTTCATCCCTTTCTTCTTTATCAAATCTGGGTGTTGGAAACGTTTCTTTGTTGGAAGGCTCTTCATCTTTATCCAGTTTTGGTAGAGAGCTTTTATTCCAAATTTTTCCTTTTGGGGAAGGTTCTAATTCCCGAGCCTTCTTAATAGCCATTTGTAGTGTGGTAGGATTTAAAGACTTCACCCATCCTTTCAAAGAATCAGATAGTCCATCAATGAAAATAACAATCTTGTGTCTCTCAGAAATCTCAGCGACAAGCACATCCAACTTTTCAAATTCTGTTATATATTGTTCAACTGCCCTTGTTTGTTTCAGTTGTGTTAATTCCTTTAAATGTAATTCAGGATCTTTGGAATCAAACCTATCAATGAGGCGTTCAGTGAATTCCAGATATGTCTTCATGTTGAATGGACATTCCTTTGTGGAATGGCCCGCCTTTTGGCAAATATCGCAAAACATTTTCTTGGGGCATGCGCCCTTCGTATCATCGGCCTCCTTGCAGTCCGTGCACCACAAGTCTCCTTCGTTTCTATTGGTGCTACCCTTCATATTTTTTAATTCTTTTAGCATTCGTTCCATGTCCTTCTGTAGTGCAGTGACTTTTTTCTTTGCTTCTCGGTCACTGCCGCTCTCGTTTCCTGAAGTGTCATCCTCATCCTCCTCCGACGAAGAGAACTGGTTTTTCTTCTTTTTCTTCAATGTCTTTTGCTCGCTTTCCAGGTCCATCGCCCAGTTATATGCGTCGTCGTAAGAGGTGGGAGGAACTATTTTCATCTTCCTTCGTAGGTTTGATTGCAGCCCTTCGACGAACCATCTTTTCTTTCAGCCGTCAGCTGGCTGACTTTCCATTTTTCCAACAAGTTCTTTTAGCCGTCGACCATAAGTCCATACGGTCTCCTTCTTTCCTTGCTTAGTTCTGTATATTTCGGAGACGATTTTGTTGTGGTCTCGGAGGAGCCTAAATTCTTTTTCAAATGCCTTTTGTAGCAAATCCCACGTGGTCACTCTGGTTTTATCTAAGTCGGAGTACCAGTCAATTGCTACCCCTCGGAGGGTTGCGGGAAACTGTCTCATCCATTCGTCCTAGTCAGCGACTCCATTCGCCGAACAAATCGTCCTGCACGTGCGGCAATGCCGAACAAGATCTTTTCCATCACCATGGAACTTTGGTAACTTCTTGTTACCGGCCATATTCGCCTTCGGTGGTGGACGGTTGGTCTGTACCAACTGCTGCGTCGCTGGTTGGGTTCCTGGAGGTGTTTGTTGTATCGGCTGTACGACATGCTGGGATAGTCCTGCCGGCGTGGGTCCTCCAGATTTGTGTTTCGGGTTCACTGATGTTTCCGAACTACTCGGAGTGGTGTGATCCTCGTGCCTTTCTGTCACTTCGACACTTTCTGCGGCAACTCCACACCCGTACTCCCTTCGTTCGGCTTCCTCTTCAGCCTTCCTTCGGGCTTCTGGCCTTGGGGTTAATGTTAGGGTCCCGAACAAGCTTGTTGTTTCTTCTAACAGCTTCTCGTCCTCACTTCTGTTGTCCTCCTGGTTAGGTTCCTCTCGACCGTCACCTTCACTTGCCCCCTCCGACAGTCTTTCGGCACGTCTCTTGAACCTCTCCCTTCGCTTGGCTTGTTTGTCGAGAACTATCTTTCGGAGAGCTTGTTCTCCTTCGAGATCCCTTTTTAAATTCCTATTCTTATTTAATTGATTGTGCATAGATACTTTCTTTACTCCAATAATCAACACAAAGTTTGTAAAATAAACGGACACTTTTATTTATTCATGTTTTATTACAATATCTCAATGGAATGACCTCGTCATTCTTATTTTCCACTGTGTCCCTTC
>MU228013.1:2634622-2651309 GCA_018584345.1 Thuja plicata
CATGTTTTATTACAATATCTCAATGGAATGACCTCGTCATTCTTATTTTCCACTGTGTCCCTTCTTCCTTCGGTCGCCTTCAGACACGCCTATTCCCGACGGCGTTTGCCATCACGTTCCTCTTCAAGTCGTTTGCTCTCCCGTTCATGGTACTCTCGGAGGATTGCCTGTCGTCGTTCCTCACGAGCACTCTCCTCCAGGCGAGCGCGTTGTGCCAGTGAGACTTGTGCCAACAGCCGTGGAAGATGATTTAACAGATGGTTGGCTGCAGGATTAGCCTCGATGGTAGACCACACTGCACTCTGTCGTACGCTTCCCGACAGATGTAAGTTTCTATCGCCGCCTGAAACATAATTTTGAATTCCCGTGTCTGGTTGTCTTCCCCTTCGTATAGTTCTATACGTGCATCGTCTGCCTCGGGGTTTATTTTATCAACAGATAAGCACATTGTTTTCATACGCCATCCAGTTCCTGTCTTCCGAGTTAGTCTAGGCAGTGGTGCCAAATGTTTACCCGCTGGGGTAACCTAGTTTAAGCATAGACGTTACAGGAAATACAAGTATATAATAACAGAGTCTTTATTGATCATTCATAACTGAAGTACATTTACAATAACCACAAGATCATGATGTCTTCAATGAACAAGTACAAGGGTTATATAAAACCTGAAGCGGTGCGACCAAACGTTGCCACCTGTTCCCAACCGACGGTAGTAACTAAGTACCGTCGGCGCATACCCAACTAACATCCGATATACGGCTAACACCCATGGTGCCACCATTCATGTGCTACTCCATCTAGATGTAATGCTGCATATTTAATAGCTTCATCCTCCATCATAGGGTTTAATTGAAAGTATGTGTCTAACTTTTGAACCCAAGCCCTGACAGTTGTTTTTCCTGTGCCATCAAAATAAAGTATGGACATTTTCCCTATTTTCCTCTGTAATTCACTATTGTAGTTTCTGCCCTTATGAGGTCTATCTCATCCTAACATCCATGTATTCTTTAAAGGACATGTGAGATCTGAATTCTGCCCCGGCTGATTCCCAATCATTTAAAATTTCATCTTGTACGTCTCTAGCAGTAGGTTCATGTTCTGGGTGCAAATTTCTAGGAGTAAAATTTGGCATGTAAGGTTTGGTTGTTGTTGTTCTTTCAGGCTGATTGTTATTTACTGAATGATCATCCCTACCACCTTCATTTTGATTTTGATTTAAATTTTGGGCCATGAATTGAGTCATCAGATTGGTCATAGTGTTAGTATTGTCTTGCATGTCCTGTTGACTTCTTATCAATGCAACAATCCCTATTATTTTCTGGTTTCCTCATGTTATTGTCGTGTTCAAAAATTATTTCCTCTTCTGTCTCAGTATGACTATCCTCAATTGCAAATTGTGGGGTTGCACTAGATTGACTGGTGGGGTATCTGTTTTGTCGTTCTCTGGTATTCCGGAAGTTATAATGGCCTGATTGCATATTCAACAGATGATTTTGGCAAAACAAAATCTTAAACACCCTACAGGCTGGCAAGACTGATAGCTCTGATACCACTGAAATATCCCAATTTATACTACCTCAAAATTGACTTGAAACACTTAATTTTCCGAAAGTTCGAATTTAATAACCAATCTCAGAATTCAATACATATATATTGCAATCACTATAAAAATATCCACGTTACAGTAATTGTGTTTCGATCAAATTTAAAGAATTGTTCATGTGCACCTTTTTCATGCGGCGTTTGCCACGTCTCTTGTGGGATTGGTATGTCGTTGCCTTGTGTTGTCGATGTTCCTCTTTCATGTAGTGCTTGCCACGGCTCCTGTGGAATAGGAATGCCTTTGCCTTTCTGCTGCCGATGTACTCCCGCTACCTCTCCCAAACCGAACAATGGCTTCCACGCGTCACAGTCCCAAAGCGAACGGTGATTAAACCATTCACGCTGCTCGGATAAGAGTCTACGGACAATGTTCTGCCAACACCCACACGATGTCGTATTCAATTCTTCCACCTTATGATAATAGCCGACGTGTCTCTGCCCTGCTCCAGTTCCTTTAACAATTACCATGCCCCATCCAATTCGAACACAGTATCAGTCTTGTCGTTTTTTAATACAGACATGTCCCATAGACTTCTTTCGTACATGCTCGCCGACATTGGCTATGACCACTTGCTTCCGCTAACTCCAAATGTTAACGCGTCACCACCACCCGATAATTCTTCCTATCCAATAGGTCAGATGCTTCGCTAACGAAAGGATGTTACTGGCTCCTCTGTTACAATCCACTAAACTTCAAAAGTTTCCCAATTCCAAGCATGCTTGGTTTCTCCACGAGACCACCATTTATTATTGCTAAAATTATAAAATCAGTTGAAGGATTCCCGTAAGGGAAACTACCTTAGTTAACACAAAACTCCTTATGATTATTAAATATTAATTTGACTAAGTAATTAATATTAAATAATTAATTCCTTTATTAACCAAATAATGATTAATTATTTGGGGACATGACAGTAATGCATTCTAATTAAATAATAATCCTCATATTCTATACACTTAGTTTTATATCCATGCTTAGCTGAATTTACTTCACCAATACATGCATAGCACAATTTGATAACCCAGTTTCCTTATAACTATGAAAGACAACAAATGCTTTTTAAAAGTAGGAACATATCATACATCACATATAAGAGCTTCAGTACCATTAGGAAGTTTTACCTTCACTCTTCCAATGCCAATTACTCAATGAGAATCTTCTCTGCTGGTTTTGTTGAGTTCAAATGTGCCTTTTGGTACTCCCATAAGAAATCCTTTCCGAAAGTCATGTTTTGCTATACTAGTATCCATAAACCAAATTCCACACATCTGTCAACTCTTCAAACTTTCAACTAGAATTTCTTACATGTGTTATTTTTTTTTATTGTTGTGGAAATATACACACAAGTCCCATAACTATGTAGTTCTCACCATATTGTGCAGAGCTAACTGGATATTTTCTCTTTGGGGATCTTCTCAAAAGATGTGTGATATTTGACAGTTTGATGTCCAATCCTTCCATATCTGTAGCTTGTGGTTTCTTTTTTGCTTTTGCTTTGGCCTCCTCTTCCTCTAGAATGATTATCTCTTGCATGCCTTGTATGATAAAACTCTATCTCTTCCGTCATTGTTGTATATGTCTACCTCTATTTGAACTGCTTTAGCTTTTATTAAAAGCTGCTTCTGACTTAGAATTTCTTATAGGTTGCTATACGCATATTAAATTATGAACTCACAAAATGTCTTTTATTTCTTTGCGTTTAATTTATTTGCTAGTTGCAATGTTTAATTGAAATTACTATAAAAATGAGGACAACCATTCAATGTGATTGTTGTCATAGTTTTGCTGTTTTTTGCATCAAAATTTTCTTTTCTGATTTGTGAGTGGACATTTTTTGTTTTAGACAAATATTCATTTACTCCCCCTACTTTTTAAAAATATTATATAATTGTAGCATTAAATCATTCTTCTTTTAATGCAAGTCATGAATTGTGTGTGATGCCCTCTATCTATTGTTTGATGAGTCTATGTGAACATTTGTCTTTGATGTGTAAGTTAAATTACTGCAAGTGGTTTTTTTATTTTTTGAATTCCATATGGTCTTGTGAATAGCATCTATTGGATAGTGAGTCCATCAATCTATGACCTCTCCTCACAAATCATTGAAAATTAATGTTAAAGCCAGCCTTTTCATTCTATGTGGTATGTGGCATGTTGGATTAGGTACTGAGAGGGGGGGTCAATCAGTTCAAACTAGTAAACAAAATCAACCACTGATCTAAATAATTGTTGAATTACTTTCCAAACCACAAAGCATATAACTGATGCAAAGACATAAAATAAAGTAATATCAAGCATCCACAAATTCATCACACGACAGATATTTTATCGTGGAAACCCTTGGTTAGAGGGAGAAAACCACGGTGGGGATGACACCCACAAGCCCACTACTGCAGTAAATGAGTTTGCCCTGTTAGGAGATACAAATACCCTTTCTGAGGGTTCACCCTGTTAGGACTGACTAGTACACTATTAGGAGTACAATTAGATCAGTTATGATCTACCTTGCTAGAGGATTTCGAACCTCAATAAAGAAGTTACCCTGTTAAAAGATTTACAAATAGGAACCTGTTAAAGTTCACCCGGTTAAGGGATTTTGTTTGCTGCAACTATTAGGGAACAACAAGATTAGTGATCTGGATGTAGCACTGATTGCTTGTCAGATCCAATCTCTTCTCTGTAGTATTTCATGACTATTGATTTAGTTGCCATCAATGACAACCAAATAAGTGAGTCCTTATGACTGCATCTCAAGATCCATCACAATACCAACATGGCATTTAACATATCTGAGCCATTTACTAGTTGTCAAATCTTTCACATGGTTATGAGAGTAAATAAAAAAATAAATGTCTAACAAATTAAAGACAGCCTTCAAAAAATTCGCTAAGAACCTATTTATTTGTTGAACCATTGTACCCTCGCCCTGTCCTCCCCAATCTCACCGCCTCGTAAAAAAAAGAAAAAGAATTGATATGACATTGGAATGCATAATATTTTATATTCCCAAAATCATAGTCTATCTGAGAGGAAAGGCAAGGAATGGCGGCAGTAGTTCAGATTCAATTTCCTTTTTTATAGTCTTTTTTTAGCAGCAAATGGAAGAAAACAATCAAACACTATCTCAACTGTTCTATTAATCTCAACAAAAAGGATTATGAAGTTTGTGATGAATGTCCATGGACTGTTTGCTCATACTTTTATTTAGTTTGCTCAACAAAGATTAAATACTAAGGGGACTGGAAGGGCTTGACTCCTTTGATTTCTTATCATAAAATATTCTAAAGACACAAAATAAGGTAGATGGATTTTCATCCTCATGTGCACATAAAATAAATAGAAAATGTTTTATGTGCAAAACTAAATATACATTAAAATAAA
This sequence comes from Thuja plicata, assembly GCA_018584345.1. NCBI lineage: Eukaryota > Viridiplantae > Streptophyta > Pinopsida > Cupressales > Cupressaceae > Thuja > Thuja plicata. The sequence goes on from MU228013.1 coordinate 2,639,607, forward strand.
CCTACTATACTTTGGATCAATATTCCCAAGTCCTAGTGCTGTACACCCTTGTCATGCATACTCCAGCTATGGATGACTGAGAATGATACGTATTATTCTTAATAACGAATGCTTAAAAGAGATTTGAAGTGCATAAAAGCACAGATTTATTTCTAAGAAAGCTGTTTATCTTATTATCAGAATGAAGTTAACCTTAAAAGTGTCCTGGATTGGATAGCCATATACAACTTTCCTCTGCATTTAATTGAGATTGTCATAATTTATTTTCTCCCTTTAGCAGCTATCCATACTTGTAAACACTGTTGTAAGCCTTGTTCATTTATCAACCTTCAGAATTGAGAATCTTGTAAGAGTAATTAAGTGCAACCTTTCTGTAACTCCTACATGGCTCAGCCACAAGTACTGTTGATTACATCATAGTAGAATTGCCTCACCATTAACTGTTTCCAACATCTTTCTTTTCACATGTGTTGAATTTCATTTCTTGCAATTATTTGAGGAGTAAATATAGAAATGGAGCAAAGTGTCTTAAATTAGAGATAAATGGATTTTTAACTAAAGCAGATTAAATGAACAGAAATTTGTTTTCTTCTTTTCTCAAAATCAGTGTTAAAACTTAATACTAAGACAGGTAATTTTTATTGCCTTTGATTTAGGTGGCACTACTGTTGTTTGAGACACTTTTACTGCTTGGTTATTTTGCGTTGCTTCATTCTGGTAATCAAGCTGTACTACGCTGGGGGAAAAGCCCTACAATACTTCACAAGGTAAGACACTATATTATGATTTTTTAATGGTGCAGAAGTGATGATAAATGCATAATGACAAACAATTGGGTTTTATTTCCTTTCAACAATTCTGTTTTGAAATGGTCCGGTTGTTTTTACATGGCTTTTACTTTGTTGAGGATCTAGACCTAGTAAGGATCACCATTACCAGACTCAAAGCTGACACAGACTTGGCAGGCTGATTATGGACTATGACTCGTCACAAAATTTTTGCATATTCAATAATTCAAAAACTAAAATATGATATATAAAGATTTTTTTAGGAAGCACATGTTTCTTTATCCACTCTTCTTTAAATCAACTTTCAACTCAGAAAACGAATTAATTACAAGCTACTGTGCTTACATTCACATGTATAAATCAAATGAATAAAAAAGTAGATTTTAGTGGAAGGAAACAATTTCTTAAATATACAAAAAATCTTGTATTTTTTGTGTACTGTTAAATTTTATCAGATTCCTATGTAATAGGATAGGTTCAAAGTTATTATTTCACAACTCTAATTTTGAAGTTATTGCTGATAACTTTGTATCACAATTAATTTCAGTGAATTAATTGTTTTCTATATATATAAAAATATTGAACAGCATATATATATATTTAGGTGAAATAATATTTAGTATTTTTTTTTGATCGATAATAGGTTATATTTTATTGATTTTTAGATAAAGGTTACAAACTTCATTACATAGAGTCATCTACATACTCCTTCATTCCTTCTGTCATAAGATTCAACAACACTTCATCTTTTCCCATCAAGATAATGGCTTGAAAACCCAGTAAACTACCCAACCCCATTACATAAAAGACTTTGTAAAGCGTACAAAATTCCTCTTTTACACAGAGGCAAAAACATCAAGTAGCTTATCATATCCGTCGTCGGTTCCTCCAGCTCTGGTTTCTTCTTCATCTCTGCAGATTGCTCGTTGAGGAGTTTAAAAAGAGGCCTTCGTTTCCCTGCCTTTGCATTGCATCGTCGTGCATTCCCCAGGTTCAAATTTGCAGCATTACTCCAAAAATTCATTCCATTTTTTTCAAAAAACATTGTGGATTTTCCAAATCAGTTATTGATAATCCTTGCTCGTCGGGTTCGAGCAGTTCTGCATCTCCTCGGAATTACCATGGGTAAGAATACCCTTTGTTTTGCGACATGGGCCTCATGAATGGCCGTACTTAGCTGTCTCCAAGCTGTCTTCTGCTCCACAATGTAAGCCTTTCTGTCCACTCCTTTCGGCCAGTTGAGAAAAGGGATGATTCCCACCTCAGAACCCATCGCTTCATCTGCATATATCTCACTATAATCAAAGGCCCACCCTGGGTGTGCCCACTCTAGTAGAGAGTCTATCCCTTCCAGCAAAGCCTTCTCAAACAGAGACTCCATTACCCACTTTACATGATTTTCGTGTTCGCCAATTTCCAAACCCCACGCCATTATCATTGCAGCTATGTCCACCTACAATTTCCATCGTGTATTGTTATTGTTGAAAAGTGGCCCCAGCGTGTTCTGCATTGCCACTATCACATTCTTTGTGGGGCAAAGCAACATTTTCTTCAATCTTAAGTCTTCTACTGGGCCGTAAAGACCCTTTTGTTGCTTCTTAGTCTGGAAAGTGAAATTCGGCTCCATCACCCTTAGTTGCTGCACCTGCACAGATTGATTACACAGAGAAAAGGAAAAGAGGATATGAAAAAGAGATTAGAAGGTCTGTTTGAATAAACAAGTGGCGAGCTTTTCTCTTTAATTCCTGTCCCATCGCGCTGTCCCTTCACCCAACCTTCAGTCTTTTCACATGATTTTAGCTTAACCGTTCACTCTACATGCTGCCATTTATTCCCAATCATTAATGCATATCATCGCCCATATTAAATGATGATCAGACATATACAATTCCCAATCCACCTTATATAATAATCATTCCTAAAATGCTTTTCATCCGATCCTCATTAATTTTGTTAAAAAATGTGACTCAACGGAGATGATATCCCATTGTCCTTTGCACTAAGATTTTCTAAAATTAAATTTTCCACCTTTTCCATAGATACTGCCCATTTAGATAGGACGTCAGCTTCCTTATTCCCTTCCCGTTTGATATGGGACACTTTATAATCTTCAAAACTTTGCAAATCTTCTCTGATAGTGTCGATGTAGTTTTGGAGGTGCCAAGCAATAACTGACAGATTGCTTATAGCCTGAATTGTAAGTAAATAATCCCCCTCCAAATGTAACTTTTTCACTCCTGTTTGCTTCGCTAGTTTAACTGCCAACATTGCTGCCCTGCACTCAACTTCATTATTTGTTCCATCCTTCAATCTCATTGCTCCATAAGACAAAGTCTCCCCTTTTGCATCCCTTATAATGATGCCTGCCCCTGATCTTCCTGGATTGTTTTGTGCTGCCCCATCAAAATTTGCTTTACGCCATCCCTCTTCTGATGTTTCCCACACAATAATCTCCTTACTTTTCTTGTTTTTCCTTACTACCAATACTCCAGAGGGTGCTTTAAATTTAATTCCTGGCCATCTGTTTTGGATTACACCATCTTGTTGTGTGAAGGGAATGCGAAGGGCTTGCTTTCTTGAAACAACAGAGCCCATCACTTCTTCTATAGCATGGTCAATTCTATAGAGGCATCTTTTTATGGGTTCCGCTTTGCTTCTGACAATTCTTTGGTTACTCTCCTTCCAAATTTCCCATATAATCAAGGAAGGGGTGATTAGAGCAATGCTAAATAAAGTTGAAACATTTAGGGGTCTTGGCCAACCTTCAAAAATTCCTTTCACATAGGGCTCTCTAGGTCCGTCCCAGCCCATTTTTGTTTGCACATAATCCCAACACTTTTCAGCAAATTTACACTGAACTAAAAGGTGGTTCACTGTTTCTTCATTTTTCTTACATAACACACACCGTGTTGGTCCTGCCAAGCCCATTCTTTTCCTTCTTTCTGTTGTTAAAATCCTCCCCTTAATGGCTAACCATGCAAATGCCCTTGCCTTCGGTAGCACATTCTGATGCCAACATAAATCTTGAGACTCAAACTTCAAGTCTTCCATTCTTTCAGTGAAGTTGTATCCTAGTTTCACTGAGTAGTTCCCCGAGCTAGAGCCACACCATATAAGTCTATCCTGTTTTCTAATCATCTTCACCTTCCGTTTTTCAAAGATTAATTGCATCCTCTGTTTTTGCTGGGTTGTTAAATCCTCTAGATTTGCATCCTTCCAATCCTAGAATTTCCCTGTCTGGTCTTCTTTTTGAATTACATAATCTCTGACTTTCTCCCCCCATTTCTCCACAAAGTAAGCCTTCAAATCTTGACAATCTTGCTCTTCCACTATTGCCTTTTGACCATCCCAAGAATCCATCCAAAAGTTTGCTCTTTCTCCATTTCGGATCTGCCATGATAAATGATCTGTGATGATCGGTCTGCATGATAACATAAAGTTCCAAATTGCTGAGCCTTTAGGGGGGTCCCTGTTTGTTAATATTCTGTCATTCTTTCTAGAGTCTAAGTATTTTCCTTGGAGGATCCTAGCCCAGTATTGATTTGGATGGGCATACATGCTCCATATCAGTTTTGCTCCTAAAGCTTTATTCATCTGGTGCCAATTTCTAATCCCTGCTCCTCCTTTTGCTTTGGGCTTGCATATTTTTTCCCAAGCCAAAAGTGGGATCTTCTCCTCCTCATTTGCCCCATTCCAGAAGAAGTTTCGCATTTTCTGTTCTATGACTTTAATCACTTTTTTTGGGATCTCTAGACACATCATGGAGTAAACTGGTATGGCAGATATTACAGTCTGCAACATTAGTATTCTTCCAGCCGATGAAAGCCATTTACCTTTCCATCCATCCATTTTTTTTAGACATTTTTCTGTTAGGTCTTTCCACAAATCGGCTTTATTTCGTCCTCCAAAAAAGGGGATGCCAAGATATCTGCTGGGCATCTGTCCTTTCTTCATTCCCATTATTATGCAAATGCTGTCCAAAAACTTCCCCATACATATCTGAAGTTTCTTTTATAACCCTTGCTTCATGTTCAGTAGCATTCCCCCCCAAAAAAGTATCATCGACAAATTGTAAGTGTGTCAATGATTCCACTCCCTCTGTAATTTTAATGCCTTTCCATTTACCCATGATTTTCCTCTTCATAATCAACCTGCCTAGAACTTCTGCCAGAATAATAAACAAAAAGGGGGACAGGGGGTCCCCTTGTCTAATTCCTTTCTCTTGAGAGAAAAATCTCCGTGGGCTGCCATTTACCAAAATAGAGATCATTGGATTATCAATGCATCCATTGACCCACTGCATCCATTTCTCAAAGAAACCAAAACCCTTTAGCACTTTCATTAGAAAAGTTCTGTCTACTAAATCATAAGCTCTTTTTATATCCAATTTAACCATCATTTTTTGAGCTTTGGCAGCCCTGATTGAGTGAACAACCTCATGTGCAATAATAATCCCTTCAAAGATGGAGCACCGAGGTGAAAATCCACTTTTCTCTTCTGATATTATTTTGTCTAAAACAAGCTTCAGACGGTTAGCTATTACCTTAGAAATAACTTTATAAGTAGTGTTGCAGAGAGCAATGGGCCTAAAATCATCGAAGGTTATTTGTTCGTCCCTCTTAGGGATAAGGACCAAAAAGGTAGTGTTGAAATCCTTCAGAATGAAGCCCCCCTGTCTTGATTCCTCCACAATTTCCCATAAGTCATTCCCTAAAATATGCCACAATTTCTGGAAAAAAACAGCTGGGAAACCATCTGGCCCGGGGGCTTTGTCCCCTCCTAGACCAAATAAGGCCCGTTTAACCTCCTCCTTTGTAGTTGAGCCTATCAACATTTTATTTAGGTCTTCTGATATTACATTGGGTATAACAGTCAGGGCCTCAATTAATTGCACATTCCTTTCCTTGTGAAGTTGTTTTTTTTAAAAGAAAGTCACTGCCTCCTTATTGATGCTTTCCATGTCATCTACAGTTTCCCCATCACCATTTTGAATACTGTAGATCTTGTTCCTAGCTCTTCGAATCTTGACAGAGTTATGGAAGAAAGTTGTATTTTTATTACCATCTTTGAGCCAAGTCTCCCTGGATTTTTGTTTCCAGTATATTTCCTCCTTTCTTAACCTTCTCTAACTCCTTTTGTAGGCGGATCTCTTCTTGAAAGTCCTCATCATGCATGCCATTTTCAATCACTTTTAAACTTAACTTGTTAAGTTCCTCTTCTACCTTATGTTTTTCTGAAAAAATGTTCCTAAAGGTGTCTCTATTCTAGATTTTTAATTGCTCCTTAATGAACTGTAATTTTTTGAAAAAGAGAAAGGCCTTATTACCTGATCTTCGAAGTGCTTGTTTCCACCATGTTGCAATCATTTCAGTAAAACCTTCAGCTTGAAACCACATTACCTCAAACTTGAAGGGGCACCTATCAGGCGTTCTTTCATCCTGCATTCTCAAATAGATGGGGAAATGATCGGAGCCCGGGAAGGGAAGGATTTCAGCTTCACATGTCCATAAGGCTTTAGCCCAATTCCGTGCCAAAAAAAATCTATCCAGCTTTTCTGCAATGTTTAGAAAGCCCGCCCTTCTATTAGTCCAAGTGAAATCCCCTTTTTTAAAGGTTAGCTCAAATAGTCCATTGTCATTAACAAAGTTGCTAAAGTCCCTTTGACTGTCATTACTCCAGCCCCTACCACCTTTCTTATCTTCTGGTTTTAAGATGGCATTAAAGTCACCTCCTAGGATAACCATCTCCTCATGCAATCCAATTAGAATTGCTGTCAAGCTTTCCCAAAGCCTCTTTTTCTGCCCTCTGTTGTTTGGACCATATATATTGAAAACTGGGATATAGCATTTCAGTTATCTGGAGTGAGCCATCAGCCATTGCCAGTTTTGTTCAGATTGTCGAATGGTGACATCCATTGTTGCTTCATTCCAAAGACATCCCATGCCTCCGGAAGCACCTTGAGCTTCCACCATAACACATTTCCATCTACCTAATTTTTTAACAAAAAATTCAAGGTCCTCCTGCTTAATCTTTGTTTCCTGAAGCAGGATCAGGTCTGGTTTTGTTTGATCAAACGCAATTTGTCAGAGGCATTGCAGCCCCTAACATTCCAAGATAAGAGTTTCATAATTCTCGGGAATCTTGTAATTTTGGCTTGATTTGAAGCACTACCAGCAATAGCTAACTTTGCCTTGTTGGACTTACGTCCTCTCCGTTTCTTCTCTCCAATCTGTGGTTTCAGAAGTTGGGATGGGGTTTGTTCCACTGTTCTTTCTTCACATACTCCTTGAGTTTCAAAGAGGCCTAGATCATTTAGGCCTCCTTCCTCATCATTGGTGGCATAGTCTGAATCCCAATCCTCTGAGCCTTCCCCATTATCTCTAGAGCTATCAAAGGAGCTATTTAGGTTTCTAATCGGGGAGATTTCTACATCCTTGAAATGTAGATTATCATCTGCACCTTCATGCATATCCTGTGGTTGCCTTTGAAGGGCTCCCATTTCCTGTAACTGTGAAAAAGGCATTGCTGGCCTATTTCCCTCCATTCTATTTATGGGGTCTGCCTGGTCCCGAAAGGCTAGTGTTTCCATAACCACTTGGGGCATATGATCTATTACTCTTTCCTGCTCCTTGTGAAGAGAAGCCTCTGGCACTGGGTTAGTCTGCCTGTGATGTAAATCATTTGGAGTGCTTTCCAAACACTTTTCCTTTCTTATCAGAGAAAGGGGTGTTTCCAAAATCCTTTGTGTGGAGAGTCTATCCTCCTCTGCATGATTATTTCTGATATTTCCCCTTATGGCCTCTTCTCTTGCTACATTATAGTCCTTTCTCCATGGTGGGGTATTGAACTGTCCTCTATCCAAATTGCATATTTGATGTGCTATTAGTTTTGCTGGTCCTTTCTCCTTTATTAAGTTCTCTAGTTCAATTTGGTCCAACAGCGAATCTTCCTTCAGCCCTTTTCCTTTTTTTTGTGCATCCAAATTAGTCTTTGTGGGAGATGTTGAGTTCTCCTCGCCTTCCCACACTTCAAGCGTTTGCTTCCAGGTGCCCTAATTGGTTCCTAATATGATAAAATCTGGAACAGGGTTATTGCATTGAAGATTTATAAGGATTCTAAGGTGTATAGATGAGTCTTTTTTACTTATAACCTCCATTGTAGAGACGAAAGTGCCAATTTTATTTCCTATTTGCTATAGCATGACATCATCCCAGTATTCCATTGGGAGGTGATATAGATTCAACCACACCAGATATTCAGTTAACTTTTCTTTCATAGGATCAAAATTTTCTGTCCAGTCCTTTATGTAAACTCCCTTTCCATTGATTAAATAGGGTCCATTCTTTAGGATCCAATCTTTTTCCTCTTTAACAGACACTATGCCCATATAAAAGCCATTTGTAAGGGTTTTTAGTTTTAAGTCCTTACTCCATACCTGGTTACACCATTCGTGGATGAGGGACATCGATGGCCACGGTCCCATCCATTTGAAGAAGAAAGCCCTTTCTTTGAAGGATCCCACCCCATCAGATCATAGAGGGTTTGAGATCGTGAGTGTAGACATTACCTCATATCTGATATTCTCCTTTGGTTTGCTGATTTGTTGGAGTGGTGCAACCTGTTGCTCCATTTCCAGATGTTGCTTCAGTCGGTAAAAGTTGTGCTCAATCTTAGTGAAGTCAAAGTTTTTACTGATCCGTGTGTAAACTGGGGGCTGATTGCTGGCTCTATTCCTGTTCTCCCATCTCCTTCCATTCCCATAAACTCTGCGCCCAGGGTGTTTATAGTTAGTTCACCCATTTCTCCCTTCCATGGGATAACGACCCTGCATATTTGCTGTATTCCGCAGGTTGAAAGGCCATCAAGAGTAGCCATCACCACTGTAAATCTTCCCTTGATGTTCTTTGAAACCTGTCCTTCCGCGTGGCTATGCCCTGAAATCTTCCTGGCGGGTTGCAGGTGATCGTTGCCTCCAGAGAAAATCCCGCCTCTCCCTCATTTCAAATTTTTCAGTTCCGGCTCACAACTTTGAAATAATATTTAGTATTAATATATTAATTAATTATCAATATGTTGCAATGGTTGAATGCCTTATTCACCTATTAATTTCTATTCGCTGTAATACTTGTCTTTGTATTCTCTGACTGGGACTATGTTCTTTCCCTCCTGAAAGATATCTGTTCACTGCTTATGTTTCTGATGTGATTGGAAGACGTGGATGCTGCAATCCTCTATCGCTAACTGGATCCTTCTTATTAATTTCTAGTATATTGCAATACCGCCGAGTCATCCAATATATATAGGATGCTCGTGGAGTCATGTCCCTTTGTCATAATCATTTTCCTTCGACGGTCAGTGGATTGAATATAATCGATTTATCATGTATAATCAGCAATGTTAATTTCTTTAATATATATATATATATATATATATATGTAATCATATATATATAATAAAGACCTATTCTTTATTATGTATATGCATACATACATTATTTACATTATTAATTTAGCTGATGATTATCTATCACATAGATAGTACTTGTGATTAATCCGATTGAAGCCACACATCTTTAACGCTCCCTCTTAGCTAGGGAGGATAATCATAGAGAAGATTCACACAAAGTATGAAAGAGATATCACCTCAATGTAATATTAATATTTTATGATACTCATCATAAAGATGTCATCTCATGACATTGAGAAGTTATGATCTACAAATATTAACACTTATGATATTCATCATAATGATATCATCTCATGTTATCAGGAGTAACAGCTTCAGACTATCAAGTCGCATGATATTCACCAAGTACTCAAAATGTCCATAAGGTATGTGCGCACGTATCCTCAATGATACTTACCATAGGAACATTATAGTCATGGTTTGTTTAAGGATGTTAATCCACCATGACACATTTATACAATACAACTTATAGATATCTTTGTGGCAATATGTACTCTTAGTTGATTGATTTATACAAGATATAATCTATCATGATCTGCTTAGACGTCATAGGATGTCCATCACAATAGAAGATTAAGTTATTGTAAGATCGTCACCTTCCTCATGATGTACACAGGGCTCAAATAGTCATGAAATAACTATTTCATTAGTATAATAATCAAATATGCTGAGACTCCTTCTCAATAATTACAATCATACCAAGTTTACCTCAGAAGTGTTCCACCTTTATTTTGCAAGAGGTTTGGTGAGGATGGTAAAGAATAGTGATCTCCCTCTCAATCCAGTATTTCAAAGTAGTCTCTCTATTTCTTGAATGGCTGCTTTACCATTTGAGTTCTTGCCCTTTTCTTTTCTTTTCAAATTAGTGGTGAGAATCTGAATGTCTTCATTTGTGGATTCCATTCACCATTTTTGTAGGTACAAGATTTCCAAGGAATATATATATTTAAAAATCTAATCTTGATCGTTTCTCAAACCTGCTCTAATACCATGTTAAATTTTATGAGATTTATATGTGATAGGATAGGTTCAAAGTTATTATCTCACAACTCTAATTTTGAACTTATTGTTGATAACTTTATATCACAATTAATTTCATTGAATTAATTGTTTTCTATATATATATAAAAATATTGAACAACATATACATATTTAGGTGAAATAATATTTAGTATTAATATATTAATTAATTAGCCGATAGGCTTTAAGTGCGAGGTCGCTCGCGTATGACAACTGACAAAACATGTCTCACGCTGAGAATACTGGTGGTAAGTTGGTTAGTGGTTTTCAGTTGCCTGCCTAATGTTTTTTGCCTACTGTTTTCTGGGCACGAAGGTTGAATCACTCAACTTACCCTTCAACGAATGTTTTCTGCCTACTATTTTCTGGGCACGAAGGCTGAATCACTCAACTTACCCTTCAACGAATTTTTCGAGTGTCGAGTGCCATAAAAAAATGACAGATACTGAATCAACACCGGCCTCTATGAAGGCACAGAGGCATTGGTTATTATCACACCACATATTGCCCTGTTCATCAATGGAGACATGCAGATCGCCAAACTCACGAGGACTAACTGGCTATGGCGTATCAAAGAAGCCACGTGTTTAACAGTAGGGAGTGTGGGATCAGTGAATATAGACTTGATGTCGGGCTGGGTGAACCTCAAATCTGGTGTGACGTTTTCACACCATCGCCCCATTGTAAATGGGGACCCCTCTTTTGTAGGCAGTAGTAGTGGTCTTAGGTAGTCTTTGTTGGCGACAGTTTTCAAGCCCCTTGATCTAGCGAGTGAAGTTTGAGAGTTGGTTTTGGGCAATTTTGGCCTACTGGGAAGTCAAGTCTGTCTGGAACATGGGCAAGAGTTGTGTTAAATCTTTCGGGAATATGGGATAAAACCAAAGGATTCGTGATGAAACAAGTCTAAACCCTCTAAGAATCCTTGATCCAGCTTCAATTCGATCTTAGAAAGTCGAAATAGATTGTGGGAGGTAGCTCTGCTGAAGGCGTGCTGAATCTTGAAATTTGGCTAAGTCCTGAAATATTTCAAAAAACCCCAAAATCTAGAATCTGCACCTTAATTCCTATGAAGCTGAAACCTATCTCAAACATCCTGGAAGGTATTTATACAAATATAACTTAAAGTATAAGACTTATACTTAAATTTTATATTTGTATAAATTCTCTGCCCCTGGTTTGTATAAATTCTCTGCCCCTGGACTAAAATTTGGCTAAGTATGGAAGTGCCAGTCTACTGTGTCCAAGGTCTGGGCGGATTCCGCCCTCCCCTTGGACAGGCTGTCCAAGCTCCCCCTGATTTCTGCCAACACCTTGGGTGCAAACTTTTCCCCCCGATTTGGAGTCAAAGAGGTAAATCGAGTTGAAATACGAAATTGCAAAGAGTTTGGTGGTTTGAAATGGATTTCGGAAATTTTGAGGTTGATGGACA
>MU228013.1:2654538-2687997 GCA_018584345.1 Thuja plicata
ACCTTGGAGTTTTTCTCATGTTCTTCATGAGTAATAACTTTTCAAGAGAGGGTTGAGTGTTTGATATCCTGTATCAAGTGTTTAAATCCTATATGTTATGTAGTGGTACAAAACTCACATCAACAAAATCTTTGGGATTTACGAGAATCGCTTTTTAGCTGGTGTTGAACACCATTTTCTCCTCTGTGCTGGGCAACAACAGTTTTTGTGTTTAAATAAGAAGCCCAGGAAGCACTTTCCCATTTTGCCCATTTGACTCGGAGTGAGGAGGACTTTTGGAGTAGTCTCAAACCTCACCGCAGGCAAAATATGGAAGATGCGGAGGAGGATTTCAAGTGGAGAATGGTGTACAGGAGATTGAGAGAGCAATGATAATAACAACATTAGTGTTATGGATGGCCAGAGTTTCTTGCAGGAGGTTCCATTGCACAACGTCCGTGTGGACCCCGAATCGGTGTACGGGATGGCCCAATAGACCAATTTGAAGTACCTCATGATGCTGGATGTCGAGAATTTGGTGTGGAGTTTCAGAAAAACGGTGGGGCTGCCCACCCCTGGGGAGCCCTACGGAGGATGGGAAGGTCCCATGATTGAGTTGAGAGGGCACTTTGTGGAGCATTATATGAGCGGTACTGCTCTCATGTGGGCTTCCACTCATCATAAGGCCCTTTTCGATAAGATGACCTCTCTTGTCTTTGCTCTTGCGGCCTGCCAGAATGTCATTGGAACTGGTTATCTTTCTTCATTTCCTTCCGACTTCTTTGATCGTTTTGAGGCCGTCCAATATGTTTGGGCGTCGTACTATTCCATTCACAAGGTAAGCTTAAACATATGCACTGCATTTGTCATCAGGGCATCTGAGATAGAAAAGAGTGTCATTGTAGCGTTTATTTTTAGATGGTTTGAACAAATATATGCATTGTAATTGGTGCTATAGTTGGAGAATTTTATTATATTCAGCATTTCATTTATTGGGTTTGGTTTTTTTAATTTGTTTATCTAATTTATTTAAGTTTGTTTGGTTCATCTGAGATCAGATAAGTGCATGCAAGTGATGTTTAAACTTGGTCAATGTATTGGAATGTTCTATTATATTTAAATTGAAATACAAATGTATTCCTTTATGTCGTCTTTCTATGGGTCTACATTTAATTATAATAATATTGAAAATTTCAGTTATTTGCACAATTATTATAACTGATGTTATTTATAATATTTATGATAAAATATAAATTTATTTAAAATAATTTAAATACTAAGATATGAATGTTTCTAAATTTTAAAATATTTTAATATGAATCTAAAAAGTTGCTATTATTAATAATTTTTAGATGAATTTAATATTAGTATATAATATATTTTTATATTGTTTATTATATATTCATATTAATTTAAAAAAAAAAAAATAGAATATATTAGTGTGAGAAACTTGTTTAATAAATTTGAGATTTTTGCATATATAATATGTTTTAAAATAGTAACTATATTTTTCTTAAAAAATAAAATGAATTCGCCAAGTTCTATGTAGATGTAATGAATGAAGTTACATAATTTTTTTTTTAAGATACCTAGATTATTAGACATTCTCTTAGGCATTCCCTTAATTTATCACCCTAGATTCAACTCTTACTATTAAATTAAATTTTTTTATTAAGGTTTGAAGGTTTATCATGTATAAAATCTAAATAGTTCATATATAAATAGTTTATGTTTGAAATTATATTTTTTTATTAAAGTTTGAGGGTTTATTCATCTATAAAATTTAAATAGTTCATATATAAATAGTTTATATTTTTAATTATATTTTTTAACCATGTTGGGAGGATTGTAAACTAGGAAAGGGCACTTAATTATAGTTATGATTCAAACTTGCAACAAGCCGGGGTGAGATTTGTCCCATTGTATAAACACATGCATTCTTTGTAACTCCCAACATCTATGGAATGAGATAGGATTTTTAAGATTTATTTAGGTTATACTTAAGATTAAACAATAAGATACAATTTTTTAATTTTAAATATTATTTTAATTTTTAAAAGATAAAATTAAAATAGTTTAATCTAATTAATTTAAAATTGTGATTTAAAATCTCATTAAAATTAATTTTAATAATAAGATAAAATGCTGTAATTTTATTTATTTTTAAATGTTAATTATGATTTTTTCAATTATTAAATTATATTTTAGATTTTTAAATTTATCTTTTCTCCTTTCTTTTACAAGAATTTGAGATGTAGATTCTATTTAGGTTACAAAATTTTTAATTATGATTTTTTAAAATATAGAATATTTTTTAAATTCATTTTTTTCTTCTTTCTTATAAAGAATTTGAGATTTAGATTTTATTTAGTTTAGGTTTAGACATTCAAAACGTTCACAAAGTAAAAGGAAACAACAAATATTCTTAATAGTATTCTAGATTTTATTTACATAATAGAATAGTAAAATATTATGAGGTTTTATTTGAGATAAATATTAGATTTTAAAATTTAATTTAGGTTAAAAGATTACAAGTTAATATGATTTCTTTGAAAATTTTAAAGATTTTTTTATTTTTAATTAATTAAAATAATCTAGAGAATAAGATAGAATTTTAAAATTTTATTTAGACTAGACTTAAGATTAAAGAGTAAGAAAAGAATTTTTAAAATAAATTAAATATTATTTTAATTTTTAAAATATGTTATTAATTCAAAGCAATTAATATTTCTACAAATACCATCACATTTAACTGATTCAATTATAATTTGTTCACAAGCTAATTTCAAACTATGAAAAAAAAAATCATTTGAGATAACATTAGGTTAGCTATGACGTGTTCACTAAATATTTGATATAATTTTCTTTTAGATGAAGATATAAGAAAAAATCATATTGTTTAAATTATAAGTAGGGTATTTCGCTTAAATCATATTATTGAAATTATAATGTATTCTTCCTTGCACACTAAATTTATAATAATTTTCACCATTTTTATATTTATTAATTTAGTGTTGATCAAAAAGCTTTCTTTGAGAGCATGTTTAAAGCATTTCAACTTGATGGAAAAGGAAACATTCTCAAAAGAAGGGCCAAACATAAATCAAACTTTTACTTATATGTGAGTTGATTTAATGACAAATGAATTTCGCTTTTTCCTACGTAGGTAAAAACCCTTTTGTTTCATGATCAATATATTTAAGTGTTTTTTTTTTTTTTTTTTGTCGGTAACGGCTTTTGACTGGAGCTTAGAACCAGTGGGGTCACAGTGGGGGACCCCATCCCCGTGGTGGAATTACAGATTTTTCCAGATCACCAACACATGGGTTGATAGTCGATGTGGTATTTGGTCATCCATCGATTTTCCAGCACCCTTGAAGGGACTTCCGTTTTACATCTATCCATCCGTCATCAACCCTTTTCTCTCTGTAGCTTAAACACCTTATGCCTCCCGCCAGCTAATCTCCTTATAACTCCCGCCGACTAATCTCCTTATTACTCCCGCCAACTAATCTCCTTATCTCTCCCGCTGGCTTTTAAAATCCTTATCACTCCAACAACTAATCTCCTTATACCTCCCATCGGCTAATACTCCTTATCACTCCAACGACTAATCTCCTTATACCTCCCGCCGGCTAATACTCCTTATCACTCCAGCGTCTAAACTCCTTATACATCCCATCGACTAATACTCCTTATCACTCCAGCAACTAAACTCCTTATACCTCCCGCCGGCTAATACACCTTATCACTCCTGGCACACCGTTCTGACACGCCAATACCCTCCTGCCATCAAAACGCAGGCACCAACGCAGCACCAGCGCAAGAATTCTGTCAATTGCCTGGTCAAAGTCCTTCATGCCATCGTCACCCGCGCCAAACCTTTTTACTAGGTCCTTCGAGCTCCTCAACCGTCATGCGTCCACACCAAATATGTCCTCGTCCATCGTGCAAAGTTGTCTTCGGGTCGCCTGGGGCAGGGGGATGCTCAAGCCAGCATATCAGCATGCTGAGACTCGAACACACAACCTCCCTCTTTTGAGGGTGCGCAACCACTATTGCATTGTGGGGTGATCCCAATATATTTAAGTATTTTAAAATTGTATAAAAATGTTATTTTATACATAAAGATTACAAATCAAATTATTGTATCTTGCACATATCAAATTATTCTCTCCCATATATTAGATTATATAGTGCTTCCTATTGGCTAACCCTTGCACCTCATTTTGGTGCAAGCACTAGTTGTTAATATGTTGCAATGGTCGAATGCCTTTTTCACTCATTAATTTCTATGCGTTGTAATACTTGTCTTTGTATTCGCTGACTGGGACTATGTTCTTTCCCTCCCAAAAGATATTTGTTCACTGCTTATGTTTCTGATGTGATTGGAAGATGTGGATGCTGCAGTCCTCTATCGTTGACTGGATCCTTCTTAATTATTTCTAGTACATTGCAATACCGCCGAGTCATCCAATATCTATAGGATGCTTGTGGAGTCATGTCCAAGAAGGGACATGCCTCCACGTGAACATAGAGTCATGTCCCTTCGTGGGCATAACCCCACGATTCATAGTCATTTTCCTTCGACGGTCAGCTTATTTAATATAATTGATTCCATTAATCGATTTAACATGTATAATTAGCAATCTTAATTTCTTTAATATATATATATATATATATATGCATACATATATTATTTGCATTATTAATTTAGCTGATGATTAGCTATCACATAGATAGTACTTGTGATTAATCCGACTGAAGCTACACATCATTAACATGTACAAAACTCATAAATTAAGATATTCATTGTTGGTCGTAAAGGAAAAATTTATTAATAAAATTAAGTGATTGAATTTCATTTGGATAATAAAACTGATCACAAATTCTTAATTTAGGATTAATACTTGTTATTGTCTTACTTGATAGTGTAGACACTAAAAATTGTCCCATCACCTACGTGTGATATTTTTACTAATTTTCGTCTCAATTAATTAAATAATCTTTATTATTTAATTAATTTGTGTCATTTTTCCAATTTGAATTTCAAAATCACCATTTCCCTCCAAATTCTCATAATTAAATAATTTTAATTATTTAATTAGCTAATTATTCCTCTATTATTAATTAAA
Organism: Thuja plicata; assembly: GCA_018584345.1. Classification (NCBI taxonomy): domain Eukaryota; kingdom Viridiplantae; phylum Streptophyta; class Pinopsida; order Cupressales; family Cupressaceae; genus Thuja; species Thuja plicata. The sequence continues at coordinate 2,659,653 of MU228013.1, forward strand.
TAATTTTTATTGTTTAATTAATTTTCTTTCTCTATTTTAATTAAATAAACATTATTATTTAATTAAATTAATTCTTGTCTTTCTTTTCACCCCAATTAAATAATTATTTAATTTACTATGTCTTCTATAATTGAATAAAATATTTAATTATTCCATCTCCCCAAAACTAAGTCTTTTGAAAATAAATAAAATATTTATTTTATCTATTCTCTCTCGTTCACATTTAAATAATTTTTTAATTATTTAATGCTAATTTATTCCTCCAGTTGCACCTCCTTAAATGACACTAACTCTCAGTCTGACTAATTTATTTATCCAGTCATCTCTTCAATCAAGTCATTTGTCGAATCAGTTTAGTCCCAATAATCCTAATAATCCTGGCCATTCATTATCAATTTGTGCCCCTTAATCTGAACCTTCCATTGAAATCCAAAATTCTATAAAATTAAGGTGATTCTTCATAATTTCTTTAACCACAATTTTCAAATTTTTATGCTGTCATATCAAGAGCAAATTTAAGGAGAGAAGACAGGGAGAAGTATGGTAAAATTGTGTGCATTTGATTTATGCTGATCATATTAGGGATTGCGCATGATTTATTTGTCTAATATCTATCTTGTTAGGAGTATGATTTTGTGCATTCAAATTAGATCTTTTGTGGTTAGGTCTTCTAATCTCTTTGCAGGTTATTTATTCCACGATATTATCCCTGCTATAGATAGCATTGCACATACGTTACAGACAAACCCCTTTACTTGTTTTTATAATATCAATCTTGCAATGCTCCTCTTCTTTTCTCAGTATTTGAAAAGAATGTGAAAATGCATTTGAACACCTTGGACAATGCATTTTGGTGATCCTATCTAGGATCAAGGATCTTCCGAAGTGTCATGAATCTCCCTTCATCATTCTATATTTTAGATTGTATTGCCTCCTTTGCCCTATCCATGGCCTCATCAAATAACCCACGGGGAGTTTTCTCTCATCAACCAGTCTTAGCACTCTGAACTAAAGCTTTAAAGCTTTGGTATTTGCACAATCTCTTATGCATCTATCAAAAATGCATCACCAAACACAAGATGTGCAATGTCGACCTCATCCATTTGATTAGAGAAAAAGCACTCTACCCAATTTAAAAGACAAACGTGTTTGAAGTTCATCGTTTGGGCACATGCACATTTATTTTTTGCTACAAAAAACAATGAAATTCACCAATAAAAAAAGCAATGTATGAAATGATAATCGATTGATATTCAATATTAAATAAAGGAGAGGAATACTCCTTAAATAAGCAATTACAAGATCTTTCCATAACGGAAATGATTGAGAACTAGAGACAAAATAGAAAGTTACTAAACTAATTAAACAACTTAAAGAACATAAAGTTACTAAAAGCTAAGTGACTAACTTAAAAGAAAGTTACTTACATGACCGTTATACTAAATATTACTTTAATACCCTCCCTTAATGGTCATTCTACTAACTATCCTGCAAAAAGATTGACATAATCAACAAGTCATTTGGCCATGAATACATAGAAGGCTGCCCCCTTCTCTTAAGAACACTTTGCGGCACGAGCCTTGCTAAGAAACTCCTTTGTGCTGCAAATCTTTTGGATATGGCCAAGTTTACCATAATTTTTCGAACATGATGTCAGGTAACAAAGCTATCCCTCCCTTTATCTAGAGACATTGAGATCAGTTTCAAAAAAATTCATAGTTCTGAAAAACAATTATTTTGCCAAAGACCGTCAAAAGCCAACAACACCCACAATTTTGTAAAAAAATCATTAAAACTTTTGGAGTTGAACATCGTTCACCCTAGAAACACTAGGTGCGACACAAACAAATTGCTAGAAACCATGATTTTATCCAAAAATGTCTACAAAAAAGTTACAAGACAACACCATGATTTTGTGCAAAATCGGCAAACCTGCGATGCGACGTTGAAATAACACGTGATTTACAAAATCGACTAAACCCTTCATTTGTGGAAAAAGGGTAAAATCACATGTAATCAAAAATTTGGAAAACACCCACCATGATTTTTTTGGGAAAAAACATGCAAAACCCCCTTTCATGATTTTTTGTGGAAAAAAAAATCAGAAAACCCTCTTAGATATGAAAAATCACAATTTTGGGGGAAAAAGGGGCAAAACCCTTTAATATCAGAAAAACAAGCAACTGGTGTTGACAAGAACAGAGAACCCTTGCATATTTTTAAAAAAAAAATCATTTTTTTGTGAAAAAACGGTAGAGAAATCTGTAGAAACCATGATTTTTGTGAGCATCACATAGATGCAATGAGTGCTAAGTGTTCCATTCATTCCCATGAGAGATGGGTTCTTGTGAACCACTACTTATGAAACACGGGTCAAGGAGTTTGACTCAAAAAACTACACAGTTGAATCTTGATAGCAATATCACAATTTGACTTGTTGTGGAAAATATCTCCTACTTATAACATGATTTTTGTGTTAAAAAAATCACCAAATACTAAAAACCTTTGATTATGTTAAAAAAATTGAGCGAAAAAACTTCTGAAATTTCCCTTTCAAATGTTTAGGAAAAACCATAAATTTTGTTCTATAAAAATTCCACCAAAAAACCCATGATTTTTGTGTTAAAAGAATTGGGCCAAAAACTTCCAGAAATTTAGGTATTTGACCCACAAATTTTATTGAAAAATTCGCAAAAAACCAACCTCTGCTCTGATACGATGAAATGATTATTGATTGATATTCAATATTAAATAAATGAGAGAAATACTCCTTAAATAAGCACTTATAAGAACTTTCCATAATGGAAATGATCGAGAAGTAGAGAGAATAGAAAGTTACTAAAAATTGACTGACTTTAAATAAAGTTACTTACATGACCATTATACTAAATATTACAAATTTTTTTTTTGATTGGTGAATTTTTTGTATTTTCGGATCTCCCGAGCCTGACAGCAATGCATAGGACCTCGTGCTTGCGCGTACGATGGAAGGTGGCTTCCTCGTATCTCGAAGGAAGTGGCGGGACTTGAACCAAGAATGCCTTATCAACAAGGCTTGTGACATTACCGTCACACCGCGGGGTGAACCCCCCTAAATATTACAATATTATATCAACAATGTAATGTCCCCTTTTTGAAATAGGATTTAATAATAAACAACAATAATAGATATAAAATGTAAAAGAATAATAATAAAATATAAAAGAATAATAATAGAATTTGAATTTAAATTATCGATCAAAAAATAAAATAAAATAATAATAATAAAATTTAAATTAAAATATAAAAGAATAAAATTAAAATATAACATAATTAAAATTTAGTTAAGTTGATGAAGGGTTAAAAGGCGTGAAATGAAAAGTTGTAACTCCCTCAAACGTCAAATATAAAAAGGGAGAAGATAACTTCTTTTGAAAGGAAAGAAAGGAAGGAAGAGAGAAGGGAAGATGTGATTCAAGAAAGAAAGGAAGTGACCACTTCAAAAGGCAAAGTTATGAAAGGTTGTGACTCTTTCAAAGGGTAGCAATATGAAGGGTTGTGACTCTCTCAAAAGGTGGTAATTATGAAAGGTTGCGACTCTTGCAAAGGGTAGCAATGATGAAAGGTTGTGGCTTTCTGAGAAGGTGGTAATTATGAAAGGTTGTGACTCTTACAAAGGGCAGAAATGGTGAAGGATTGTGACTCTTTCAAAGAGTGGTAATTGTGAAAGGTTGTGACCATTACAAAGATAGACATGATGGAGAGGTGTGACTCTCCCCCACATGGGAAGATATAAAGGAGAAGGTTTCAGTTGAGGAGGACATTCAAGGGAGATCAATGTGGGGACTAATATATTATTCTCAATGGCAACAACGAAAAGTGTTGACTCAATTCTTATGAAAGGTGGTGACGCTTTCACCAATCAAGTATAAAGGAGATTTCATTCCAAGCATTGAAGGAGCATTTAGCAATCATCATCCTCCTTCCATCAATCATTAATCTCTCAAAATCAAGCAACCAATCAATCAGCAAGATCAAGCAAACAATCATCAAATTTACATCAATCATCACTTCATCTTGGGATCAAGAAAACATACCCATTCAGCTATCAAGCATCACTGTATCAAATCAACATTCATTCAATCATCATCCACCAATATATCAAACTAGCATTCATTATATTGTCACTCTTCAATCATCTAATCACAATTACTTAATCATAACTCAACAATACCTCGAATCATCAAATCAAAGGAATTCATTCAATCAATCAATCATTCAACAACAATCGAAAGAACAAGCAATCATTTTCAAGATACACCAACCTTTCCTAAGGAGGAAATTACATACAGAAAATCATCGAATAAAAGGGAGAACAACATTCAAAGCAAGAAGATAACTTTCAGATCGAGTATAGAATGATAGTAGACATCTGATCAATTCAGGACTGTTATTACCTATAAATATTGTTTATACATACATACATATGTATGTATGTTATAGTATGCATTTGTCTGTGATAAATCTATTTGTGAACCCCCATCATGTATGCAAGGAAGGAGGTGTAAGGAAGACCGGAATTATGAGGTTGTCATCTAAGTAGGCCACCTTGAGTGGATGTCCATGTTGCCTGCCACTGGGGCCAAGAGGGCAAAGATCTGCTCTTGGGCTTAGATGGGACAATCAAGAAGCCCCCATTACGATCTCCTCTCCAACTATACAATGATGGCTATTGACCTTAGGGCCATGAGGCATGGATAGGGAAAGCAGATTCAAACAACCCACTAAGTAGGCCACCTTGAGTGGATGCCCATGTTGCCTGCCATTGGGGCCAAGAGGGTGAGTGCTTGCTCTTGGGCTTGGTGCAGGATGGCTTAATGTTGACCTATCATGCTTCTTCCTCCAAACCCTTATGTGTTTGAATAGTAATATAAATATTGTACGAATATTATGTGTTATTGTCTAACCCTAATAGTTGGAAGTATATATATATGTTGGTAAAACTAAGATCATAAAAAAACCAGTAAAAAACCTGTTGTGCAGGTCTAATCACTAAAAAAGCTTACAATTTTTCTTAAGAAGCCTTCAAAAACTTATAGAACTCTATCAACCATGTTTTTTCAGAAAAAATGGCACGATTTTTGTTGAAAAATAAGCAGGTTTTTGAAGAAAAATGGCATGATTTTCAGACAAATAGGAACTTGTAATTTTCAGACAAAGGGGTGCATGATTTCCTTTTAAAAAACCGTGATTTTTCGATGGAAGAAATCATCATTTTGTTGAACAAATGGGTTGCATAATTTCAACAGAAAAGTTGTGCGTCTTTTTACTACCTGCAAGAATGCCTAGCAAAATGTTATTTTGTGAAAAAATCTGCCAAAAACCCTTGCATAAATCTGTATAGTACCATATTATTCTGTACTGCAATCTTTTGGGAGGTTCTGTGTCTCACAGTCAATTCTTCTTTCTGTCACTGTCAACAACAGTCCCTAAGTTGATTCATTGTCACGCATTCCAAGGCTCTAGCTAAGCTTTAATACCACATTATGAAATATGCAAGACACGGAATGATTGCCAAGATATTCAATATTAAACAGGAGAAAAAGTCTTCTTAAATAAGAGATGCAAAAGATTTATCTGTAAAGGATAAGATCAAAAACTAATAAAGCAAAAGAATAGGAATGAAATATTCGTAAAGTCTATCTTGAAGACTTAATTGACCATTACAAACTAAATATTACAAAACTACTTTAATAGATTGATTCTTAGTGAACTGTTCAACATTTAAGAGCAATATTCAAACTTAAATGTAGAGAGACCATGAGCCTACAATCAAAACCTTTGGTCATCACTCTGTAATTTCAAACAGACTTATTTAGCTTTCAATCTCCTAATACCTTGATGTGTTGGATTTTCATGTTGAAAATTTGTCCTAGCTCATGTCAGTTGGATGTTCATGTAAGAAGATTGCTGCACATGATTAGGAAATGTTGTTAATGGAATCAACTGTATGCCTCTATAGATTGTTATAAATTTTCCATTAAGTAAGAGATACCATATCTTGAATTGGTGAAGTAGGTTTTGAAAATTGAGCTTAATCTGATTTTTTCATATGTAACATTCTTTACTTGTCAAACAGCTCAATTAACTATTAATTATTATTATGTTCATGAAAAGGTTATGTTGCCTGTGTTGAAGTTATGGAGCCATGTTGAAATTTGCAACACAAACACTTGAGGATCAAACAATAAACAAAAACACCTTCCACAAGGAGAGTAGCAAGAAAATAATTGTTACATTTCCCAATAAGCAAAGATTATAAAATTGCAAAATTGTGACTGTCAGATTGCATGATTGTAGGATTAATTACAATGAATACAATGTGATATGTTTATAGAAATCATGTCTCTGAAAGTAGGATTTTTTTTTAAAAAGCTAAGATATGCAAACTAGAACTAAAAAACAAAGTGGAGGCCAACTGATTGAACTAAACTAAATTAGGCTCAACTAAAGCTCAACGAAGTGAACTTAAGCTAGGCATGCATGTGCAAGCATGTGCTCAATTATGCATAAAACTATACATGAGAATATTCTTTAGCATGTGCACAATTAATTTATGCAACATATGCAAATGTGCCTAATGCAACATTAATGCATGCTTTAACAACCCGAGGTAAAATGTAATTTTTAACTAGTTTATTTGTTGTTGTCATTGTAGCAATGATTGTGAAAAAAGATATAAAAAATGTACCAGCATATCTCACCTTGTACAAATACCAAGATAGAAAGATCTAATATAAAAAGAAAAGTACGACCTTAGGAGTTGTCCCATTAGGGAATTCCTAAAATATCAAATCTATGGAAAGACCAATATATAGAAGCAAAGAGGAAATTCCAACAGAAGAAACAAACTATAGTAACAAGACCTTAACAAGAAAATTATGATGTAGAAAACAGGTCTCCATGCAGAATGCAAGGAAATTCAAAACACATTCATCACATAGGGAGATAATACCTTTTGTTTATTAGTATGAATATTTTACTCTCGCTGACATGTTCAGTGTTGAATTCAACAGATATGTGATCTGCCATTTGCATTCTTCAGCGATCCACAGTTAACACCAGTTTTAGTTGGGACACTGTTAGCTGTATGTTATGGATGTGAACAAAATCGGGATGTTGTTCAACAGGAGCTCAGCATGGATATGTTGCTTGTCCTTCTGAAGTCTTCTAAACAAGATTTGCAGGCATCGCCTGATTCTAAACAGATGATTGTTCCGAGGGTTTTAGATGTCCAGTCAAATTCTGTTTCTTATCAGAGTGGAACTATGGATGTGATAATGGAAGAGTCAGAAGAGGAAATGCAAAACATACAGGTAAAAGGTACTCCTTTGACCTTTCAAGAAATGTCAAGAAAGCTTCCTGTAGCTTCACCAGTTGATGACATTCCTACTCTTTCACATCAGCAGCCTAGTGCCAGGCCATGCAAGATTAGTCTAATTTCAGATCATGCAAACAGCACAAAAAGGTTAAACAGAAACGTCAGTAAATCAGCTTCACAGGGAGACTCTGCTTCAAAGGAATCAAGTACAAGAATCAACGCTTTGGGTAAAGCTGCTAAGGGAAAGCCAGTTTCCTTTAACAAAGAGTTTTCAGCAAACCAAGGAAAATGTTTGAGGGTACCAAATCCTGAGAGTGTCCAAAGAGCTCCTCCTATTTCATCAAAGCGTAGTGGGTCAGCAATATTTCCAGAACTGAAAACCAGTTCATCAATTGGATTACATTCGCATGGACTGAAGGTTGCCAAAGAAGACCAAGAAAATCCTCTGCTTTCACCAGCTTTCAAGCTATCCAATCGATTCCCTGTAAATCTTATAGATCGTGCACAAGAATTCTTTGCAGCTGGTCTTGACTAAGTGCTGAGTTTTCAGTATAGAGACTATTGGTCACATTCTTGCATGGAATTGAAGCTAAAATATGCTTTCTATCATTTGCTGGTTTAGTAGCTGCCTTCCTAAATAAATAATGGGACTTTTTCAGATTAATTACTACTAAACCTAATTACATATTATTTCTGATCTACTATGGGCGAAAGTGGCATGTTGGGGATGAAAGGACAGAGGTTACAAAGGCAGAAACAATCATGTTGGGTCACACGAGGACTTGACTTGGATGCATGCTGTGGAAGGTTTTTGGTAAGTACTTTACTTGATCCATTGAGTTGGAATAGCTAGTTTCTTCTTTATTTTAATTTTATGCAGAACTGACAAGGAATGAGGGCTAATTTCATGGACAGTGTTTGACTGCTGCAGACAGAAGCATTTCGGTTCACCTTAAAAGAAAGTTTTCTATGTTGCTGCACCAGGTGTAGTGAAGATATCAAAGTGATTTTGAATTTAGTTAAACACAAATCATCCGAAGACAAACATCTGCTTATGAAATAATATTTGCTTATGCTGTAAATTTCAATTTTGGTTGCTATCAGATAAAATGTATATTTCTTTCTCCTTTTGATGGGCACATCAATCTTGCGTGTTTTCATAATTCCTCTTCTATAACCTGGTATACTTTTTTGGTGCAAAGTATAACACCGTTTATTGCCAATGTTCATGCAGTGGCAGATCCATCAGAAACTATTGAGCATTACTCTTAAAACTAGTTTGCGTAGACTCTCAATAGATGCATAATTTATCAGGAGTTTTCTCCAACGTGTTCCACACAAGTTAACAATTCTTTTTTCTTCTCCATAATCTTTGTCTCGAGGGCATCGCTTCTTGGAATATACTTTTCTTCGGGAAGACACAAGGTGCAATAATCACATTTCCATGCAGAGTGTGTTTTTTAGTGTTTGGTCACCTGTACATAGAAAAAGGGGCAATTTAAAGGTCTGTTTGACTTCAGATTTTACGGAGTCAAATAATAGACAATGTCAATAATCGAGTGGTATTTTAATATTTAGCCGATAGGCTTTTAGAGCGAGGTTGCTCGCGTACGGCGGCCCCCAATACTTGTCTCACGCATAAACCGCCAAAAATCCGGTTTTCAACTGCAAAAGTGGGTTTGTGACATTTTCACGCCATGTAGGAATTTTCACGCCCTGCCGCCATTCGGAACAAGAAAATTCGTACAACCACATACAACTACCTGTACAATAATCAATCATATCCGTGAACACAACCAGTTTCTGTTTTACGAAGTAGCAGGTTTCGGTTGAGGTTGTTACCACCAAGCCAGCCATGGCTTTTGGTCATGTTGCATGTTGCAGAATTAACACCATCAACGAAAACACTGCTGAGGAAGTAACCCAATGACAACGAACCATACGTAAAAGCAGTGGCGAAGGATCTCATCGTTGCAGGAGCTTCACTGTAGAAGAATTCCAGCATACCCACAAACGTGAACAGGTCTGCGATTCCAAAAACAAATTATGGAAATCCCAGCCAGAATACACTCATTGGAATGGGTGGCATCACAATTGGTATAAAATCCACCATTTCATGTTCTTTGGCAACATGTTTCCTCTTCATCTCCATCAGATCTCCGGTCACCAAGGCCCCATCTAGCAGGTCGCCTGTGAGCATGCTAAGTTCGGATCTTTGGTCGCCTCCTACTCTTTCAAACTCTATATGCTATTAGTTCATGCGATGGAGCTATAGCGGAGGCATAGCATTTACACAGTGATTAAACTTTATATTCTCAGCCAATCAAATTGCTAGAAACCTTTGCATAGTTTTATTATTTTGCTATTTGAGATTAAAACATGCTCAGGGATTAACGGAAGAGAATCTTAGCGGTCTGATATTGGCTATACTGTTGACGCTTGCAGAATGGGAGGAGAAAAATATGGGTTCCCAACGCAAGAGAATGCACAGCATACTATGTTTCTGTCAGTCCGTTGCAGGCATCATTATTAATATAGCTTACAACAGTCGATAAAAGTGGGCATTTCAAGCTTAGAATATGCCCATCTGGCTTATGGAGGGGTCTTGGGCATTACATTGACACCTGTGGTAACCGGTAGAAAAATGCACCTGTGCTGATAGATGAGTGCAGACTGCAGGGGAACGGATGGTCGCAGTTTCAACAACGAACTGCAACAATGCTAACCTCATATCAGTTGGACATTCACCCTTTCATTGTCAGTATTTCCATGGGCATTCTCAAGCTGGGCAAAAAACATCATTTTGTTTCTGAAACCGTCGGACCCCTAATTGATTATCCTCCCCAACATGTGAAGAATCGGCCTCGTACTATAACCGGCAGCTCGGTCCCAAGAACAATTGATCGCCTCTAAGACTCTTCATATTCTTGCACTAAAGATGATGATTTTGTTTCTATTTTCTCGCATACGGTAGGGCCCCTTTTGTTTCTAGGTATTGACTAGGAATTGGCATATCGGCATGCTGGTATTGTCGAATTCAGTGTTTGGTTCCAAAATGAAAAATGGGAATAGAGTATGCGAATTCTAATTTTGGGCCTTTTTGAGCAATCCACAATTCCCCCTCAAGACTTGGAATTGAAATTGGAATTGAGAGTATTATTTTGGGAAAGAAAATTCATTCCCATTTTTGTGTTTTTTATATATATATATATATATATATATACACACACACACACATGTATATATACATGTGTACATATATATGTATGTATATATACATATGAGTGTATATACACACATGTGTGTATATATACACGTGTGAATATACATGTGTATATATACATACATGTATATATATAATATATATACATGTATGTATATACACACGTGTATATACATATTCATATGTACACACACTGTGTGTGTACATACATGTGTATGTGTGTATATACACACATGTGTGTATATATACACACGTGTGTATACACATATGTGTGTGTATATGTGTATGTGTGCAAAAACAAAATTCCAATTCCAATTCTAGTTGTGGAACCAAACACAGAATTTCTTCTCAATCATCTTCCAGGTGAACCAAATAGGACAAGCCCATATTCTAGAATTCGTTTTGAGACTGGCACAATTCTAGAATGGATTCAATTCTAGAATTGGCAATTCCAGCATGCACAAATTCCACGAAACAAATGGGCTCTAGGTGATGGGTTCAATTCCCAATCTCGTTTTTGCACTTCTCCTTCGTTGTTGATTTTGTCAATCTTCTTGGTCGCTTCTTCATGGTACCAAAATCCGCCTCAAAGATTCATACAATGCATTACACATTTTTAATATGCCCTCACACTTCTAGCTGCAAAATCTCAGAGCGATTCTAAGGTACCTTATTTATGCTTCCACATTTTCATACATGTCTAACAGACCATTTACGACCATTATATTTGACAGAAGTCCACCTTCACTATGCTTTGGATGTTGGGAAGGGTTGTTGAATCTGGCTTTACGCCTTCCACTTGTTGAAACATATCACAAGAAATGAATGGAAAACAAATTAAAAAATTATACCTAAAATGTTCATAGTTATCTCTGCTTTGTCAAGATAGCTATACAATACAAATCCCCCAATTGCAATATCGTCCTCCCAAGTTACATATGGAGAATGGAAAAACCTAGACAAGGCCTGGGTTGTTCGCATACAATCTGTCAAAGAATGGCCAAGGCACGTCAACCATTTTCTTGGCATCTGCATCTCACATGCCCTACAAACGGATCATGTCTCGGGTTCTATGTTGTCAATGTACAGTTAGCTTTAATTTGGCATTGAGAAATTTGGTTAAATATATATTAGAAAAATCATAAACTTTGGCAGTTTTGTCACCAATTTTTTTATAATTGGTAATGTCTTTGTATAACGATATATATTTTTTAAAAATACATATATTTAAATAAAAAATAAAGATGGATAGCTTGGTGGGGTCCATGTGTTAGAATTTGATATAATTAGATTTTGCTAGCAAAGTTGCTTTGGAAAGCCTTTCTTGCAGTTCCTTATATAGAAGTTATTTTTTATATTTGCCTTTTCGCAAAGGGCAATTATTTACTAATTATTTTTATATACTTGGCACCTTAAAGGGTATATTGGAATTGAGTGCTTAACAAGTACTCTAAAACTAATGGTGTATATTTTGTCATTGGATTAGAGTAAAATCTATTGAAATTGTGATATAAAGGAGAGTTAGAGGTTCAAACACATCAATCATATAATCATTTATCTTTAATATATTTTATTGTTACATTTTATTAATTTTATAAAGTCTTTCCACCTATTAATTATTTAGGTTATCTAGCAACTAACAAACATCTAATAAACTAATATTAATATGTTAACTAATTTATTACCTCTTATTTTATATCATACACTAATTAATTATGAATGCTTCTTTTAGTGTTGATATAAGAAATTCATTCTTCTATTGTATTGAGAGATTGTTGGCTTTAGTCGATCATTGTCTTTCATCTTCTAAGTTGTCACTGAATGCACCACTTGGTTCACGTTTGTACCCTTCCATGAAAGAACTCCAAGTCCCCTTAGATGTTTAATTTCACCAATAATGAATCTAACTAATTTGGTCATTGTAGAAATATTTCAAAATATATTGACTCCTCCACCCACACCTTTTTTAAAGGAGTGAGCAATATGGGAAGAGAATAGAAACTAAATGTAGATGGATGATGAATTTTGACAAATTTGTATGTAGTATGCACTATAAAGTTGTTGGCAAAATACAAGAAAAAGTGAAATGGATAAAACAATGGTTGTAACCTATGGTCTTCACTATATCATCATTACATAAAATAATTTGAAGAAGGAATTACAATTCAATAGAAAGCCAAAAAGAAACTTGCTCTAATATCATATTGAGAAAATGACACAAAATTTAGCATTTTGATTCCACAACTATCTTACTTAATCCTAAAGCAACAAAATGAAAGTAGGTAGATCCTCGAGGATTATTATTTACTTGAAATTGTTTAAACAATCCAAAAGCTTCTTATTGTATTAGATAAAGGGATGATAATTCATCTTAAACTAATTGAATTTCTAATAGAAAGCATAGTTTTAAGGATTTTTAACTTCATTATGTGTATGATGTCCAACATAACTTTTTTCTATAGAGGATACAATTATGATTCTTTCAAATTTAGAGTTGTATATCTAACACTTATATTTGGTTTCATAACATTTTGTTAATTAAATTTTAAAGTCAAAATTATTATAATTAAAACATAGGTGTATCATTTCGCGCATAAATGGTTTTTTATGTATCAAAATTCTTTTTTTTTTGTTGGAACAAAGACATCAATCCCTAGCTTGCAGATAGTTTTTGAGATTTTTTTAGAAATTTACTACTTTTCACGTGTAGAATAGAGAATTTGATGTTCAATAATAGGCTAGGTTTTCCTTATAATAAATTTGATTAAATTAATGAAATGAATAATTTTAGTGATGGAGTATAAAGTATAATGTTAACAACCATTTATAATCAAATTTAGAATTGTAGACATGTGGATAACAAATATTGTAGAGACTTCATTGTCAAATGAAATACTTCAATGGATGGAGAAGTTGCCCCATATTTTACAAGGCAAAAAAAAAGAAGATGAAGAAGAAGTCCCCAAATTTCCTAAGTTTTTGCCGAGGCAAGAGAGACCAAGAGAGACCGCAACTATTGTAAATAGTTATGTCCATACTTATTATTATGATTTTGATGTTTATATGTTCAAAAATTAATTTATATTCATGTAAATTTTTAATCTATTTTAGAAATATAGATTAAATGATCTTAGAGATTAGAGTATTTGAGAGTGTGAAAATGTTACATATGAACAAGGATTTAAAGATTAATAATTTTCAAAGATATTATAAGAATACTTCAAATAAATCTTTTCTAAGAAAATATCTTACACTAAAACAGATTGTTTCTCATAAAAAATAAAATTTAAAGTCAGTCAATATGAACTTAAGAGTTATATACGCCAAACAAATTAATATTTTAATTTTTTAATCAAATACAATTAATAATTTTTAGACAAATACAATTGTGTAATGTTTTTTTTTTCCATAATGCAATACAATCTCATCATTCAAATTTTACATTTCAATAATAAAATCCAAAAAACGCTCTTAACTTTATTTTATAAATTTTTAATCAAATACACTCAATAATCTTTCATCTGTAATTTTTTCACCATATTACACTTTTGCAATAAGATAAAATAAATTCCTCTAAATCATAAATTTTTATCTTTTTTCACTAAAAATTTTTCTTTTTCCAAACATATACACTTCAATAATAGAATCGAAAAGAAAACCAAACAAACAAATTACAAATACAGTATCAATGCAACTAAAAACTCTTCTATCACAACAAAACAAAACATATTTAAGATACTAAAATGAATATGGATGACTAAGTTTAAGGGAATGTTCGTTTTAGTTTCGTATAAGTTTATATTGGTTACGTTAATTCATTGATAAAATATGCTATGCTGATATGTTCAATTGCACAAGTCTTACACCTAATCTAGGCATCTGATCATTTTTCTACTTTAGTTTTAGAGGTTTCAAAAACATATCAAATATTACAGAATCCCATCATCAAACATAAATAATAAATCTATTTTTATACATTGCAAAGACATTTTGTATTGCATTAAGTATGTTACAAGGGAAAGTGTGGTTTTACTCTAACTTTTCTCTCTATCCTTCAATATATTGTTCAGGTATATCTTCCTATCGGCGTAACCATTGCACCTTATTGGGTGCAATTGCTAGTTTTAAGTATATGCTAAATAATTGCCTTTCTAAACCTCTGTGAAGCTCTGAACTTTTGCTAGAATTTCCTTCTCTTGGTCTGGAATTTTTAACTCTTAACTATGATCGTGTGAAAGCAGAAGACATGACCCAAAATATTCTATAAGACAATTAATGACAGTAATCCTGTGTTTCTGCACCCTATGCATTATTTAGAGGAAATTTCAAATTCCCCATTAGAATAAATCATGTTACACCATAACGGAATGATGCTTCCATAATAATTGCACAAGATAGATTTGGCTGCTAAAACATGCATCATGGACTGTCCACTTCATGAAAACTCGATATGTAAGGACATGCTACAGAGGAGGGTGAAAGAATCTGAAGATACGAACAATATAAATGAACATGATATTCCACGAGGCCATGAAATGGGGAATTATGTACTGAATTTAGCATAGCAGTATATTTATATTATCTGGTAAAATGAAAGGCCATATATGAACTATATAAAAAGTGACCGAAGTCAGAGATGCGGAAGTAATGGGATTATAATTATGAAATATTTAAATAATAGTAGATTTCAAAGACCACCAATACTTTGACACAATACTGCTAGGGCAAATGGAATGCGATACATTGGTAATAGGGTAAGATAGGTTTATGAGAGCATTACATGTGCAAGATTATACTTACTCAAAATTTAGAGGTCTAATGTAAAAGCATTATAAAATGAGACGATCTTTGGCTATGGAGATAGTCACCTAAGATTTAAAGGTCTAATCTAAAAGCAATGTGAGAAGATCAAAAGATCAATTTAATAAGAATAAATTGTATTCATGTGAAATGAGAAGATCAATTTAACAGGAATAAATTGTATTTCTATCAATAAATACAAATATACCACATGAATAAAATTATGGACTCCTTAGCTATATAGGTCAAGGTGAAAATAGGATTGCATAAGGTTAAGATGTGTCTTAATCTTATAACTCGAGACATAGTAATAAGTATCCACTTAAGTTGGAGGTAACATATGTGTTCCTTGCAAACTTAAGTAACGTGTGATTAAGACCTAGGTGATGAACTTAGTAGATACAACATCATTTTCACACCAAAATTTATTTTCTATGGGGGTTTCTTGTGGGTTGTCGACCCCCCAGGGGAATTTTCACCTTCGCTCGCCCCTTCTTGGACCCCAACTCGGCAATATGTAAGACCAAGGTAAGGCAAGTTGGGTCGTTTGGTTGGGCTATTGGGATACCCTTTGTGTACTCAAAAAGATAAAAAGAGATGCAAGATGGATCTCAGCTTCTGGGCCATGTTAAGTACCTAGGTAAAGATGCAATGTAATCTTTCACAAACAAAAAAGAAGAAAATCGAGTGGGACAAAACTTCTCCACAAAAGAGATGAAAATACAAAAAACTCTTGAAGAAGAATAAGGTCAAAACAGGAAGTGAGGAAAAAATGTTACACGAGAGAGAAGAAAGGCTATGTAGCCTCCCTCAATGTATGAAACACGCCAATGGTAGATGCTCAAAATTGGATGTAGAAGATGGTCCACAGTTGAACAATTTTCCCCCCTTTAGGAAGAAGCAAAACCAAAGGTTTGTGAATGAAGTCTTCCCATTACTAAAGGAGGATGTTTGAAGTAATCCTAAAATGAGTCTCAAAAGAGTACTCAAGTCTCTCAATGTCCATGTTAAAAGGTGTCCTCACTAAAACAGTAGAAGATATAAACTTTCAATTATTACAAAATTTAAACTTTTAATGAACTTCATGAAACTTCAATCTAAAATCAAACACAAATGCAACCACATAATGAAGTCAATGCACAAACCCAAGATGAAAAAACCATGGTGAGACATGTTGCTAGGATCTACTGCCCTAATATAGTCTCATAGTTGAAATGTTTACAAAACTTTTTAGGGCAGCAAACCCAAGGAATCACCAAATTCCTTGTAAGAGCACCAACTCTTCCAAAACTACAATTCAATGATCTAATCACCAACCCAAAATTTTTTAAAGCACCAACTCTAAGAATATCACAATTACCAGTAACAATTGATTATAAATATGCAAATACTTCTCACTATCATAAACTTCTATCAGCAAACTCTTCTACACACTTTTAGAGCAGGAAAAATGAAACAAAATTGATGCATTGTTACTATTATGCCTGATTTTGTTCAAACAACATCACAACCTCAAATGAAATCACTTTCTTCCTTGTGACAACATCGAACTTCAGATTCTAGAATAAATGTCTCTCTTAGAATATCCTTTCAAACAACATTCATTTTATTATCAATATCCACTCCTTGTAATCACAATGTATAATCTTTCATGTCAATCAACACACATTCTTCACATTATGATTATAGCATAAGTCTCTCTCAAAACCGATGTTGCCTTAACTCTACTATTCCACTATTGTTATTAATGAAATTCTCTGACATTATGAAAATGTCATTCAAATCTTTTTGACTAGCTTATGATCTACTCAGTGATATATCAGATATAGTAGTTTTAATGATGCACACTCATTTTCAGCAAACTTAGAAGATATTCTTCTATTTACAAATCCCATTACACAATCTTTATTGGGCCTTCATTCTACTTTTATAATTGGCCCTATCAGTTTAATAGTTGTAAGTTGGTTAGAACTATTACCAATTGATCATTGCAAACTTCTAATAGCCCAGTGACTTATTTGTAGTCACTGCATAATATTAGCAAGACTTATTTAATATACACTGAAATATTCTTGATGGCACTAGTTTTCAACCAACACATAAATTCCAATAACCGATGTGTGAGACCTACATTAGACTGTCATAGTTTTACTGCTTTATTTCCCATGCTTTCAGATTATATGCTTAGACATACTTTGACTATTGAGACTCTTACGTATTTAAGGATCTATTGAATCCTATGTTATATATTCAGTACCTGATTATGTAATCAAAGTACACTCGAGATACTATATGTTTTGATTCAGTTTCAGTTTATGATGATGTCATATAGGAGATTTATTGTGTGGATGCGATTGTGATGGATATTGGTTTAGGAAAATGATGATATATTTATTTAAATTCAAATGCAGATATAGTTTATATGCAATGTAGTATTGATGTCGTATTATGCTTCATATCATGTTATTTTGGACCTACTGATGTGTGCAATGAGTGTGCATGAATAGTTGACTATGGATCTAAATCGGGGACCCAGTATTAGAACCTGTGTTATATTCTGTGCATTCCACGGTCCTGTTTATACAAAGAAATATGGACCTCATATAAGTTGTTTATTCGTAAATGTGGTTTGCATGTGTGTATCTATTTCAATTAATTTTAATGTGAATAAACCATGTCATTTGTTTAATTATATTGTGTCAATTTGGCAAGTGTTGCAATTAGTGTTGGCATGGCTAGTTATGTGAACCATGGATATGTTTAGGGTTAACTAGGGTTACTTGAGTGTAGTACCCAAGGCTACCTAAGGTTAGAAGTTTCTAGATGGTCAACTTGACTTAGAAATTCATGGGTTAACTTTAGGTGTAGTTTATAAAGGTCTTTTAGGCCCCCAGAAGGTAATCGGGGTCAGTTTTAGCTACCCAACTTGGTACCCTAAGGGTTAGGGGTCATTTTCAACTATAAATGAGTCTCTAAACTCATTTATTGCTCCCCTAAAGTCTCATTTTGAACCTTGTGTGAATTTGAAAAGTTGTGTGGTTTTGGTTAACTTCTTTTTTTTTTCCCAAATTGCATTTAACTCCATTCATGAAGAATGAAGACAAGTGGGAAGAAAGGGATAGTTATGGTCACCTCACCTATGGTTAGTTCCAGATATTTTAGAGATTCTTGCCTTTATAGGTAAGGTTTTAGGGAGAGCTTGGGTTGTTCACCCACTCTCTACCCTTTTAGAGACAATTTTAGATTTGAATGAGCCTTTTGGAGAAAGAGACTTGGAAGAATAGCTCTTCTCAAAATTTCAATTCACCTAAAGCTTTGGAGTAAGGTTGATTTCTTATAGAACAGTCTTCATGGTTTTTGTACGTTCTTAGCTTGAAACTCCATTAATGGAGTCCCATGCAATTTCTCTATTTTTTATTTTTTTTCTGTATGCAAAATAGATGTCCAACTACTCTAAATGAGATATTAATCAATCTAACTAATAAATCAATCTAAATGCAAACACAATAAAGATTACAAGTTTAAATGAAGCAAAACAATAAAGTTACCTTCGCCTACCCAATGCAACTTGTCTCCATTGCCCTCCTAGCTTTGGTTTCTTGAATGTATGTTGAGCTCTCAGATTTCCAAATGAAGCTCTTTTGTCCAAGATGCTACCAAAGTGTGGAGATTATATGAAATGAATGCAAAATGGTCTAAAACCTTGATTATGCAAATGGATGATGTAATGCTTGTGAAAATGCTTGATTGCTTGAAATGGATGCTTAGATGCTTCTGAAAATGGTTGATTGCTTGAATGCTTGGATGATTGGATGCTTGAATACTTGACTGCTTGATCACTTGAATGTTTGAATGCCTATTGCTTGAATGCTCACTACTAGATCACAAAGGGGAAATGAGGCTCCTTTTATAGGAATTTGGAGGACCTAAGCTTAGGTGGCACGATCCTAGGGTGGAGAATGAAAGGTGGAAGATCCTAGGGTTACTATTGACTTGGTTGAAGAGGTTGAGAGAAAAGGGGATATAGTTGGAATGTGAGAGAAAGAATAGGGAGGATGTTCCTCCTACATTAACATAGGGGAGAAGAAGATGGAAGGGAAAGATACATGTCAAGTGTCTCACAAAGACCATGGAGAGGAAAGGGGAAGGACTCATTCCTCATGAGGACTCTTGGTACAAGTGTCCCATGAGTCACCTTGGACTCTTAGAGGTGGCTTGAGAATCTCCTTAAGAATAGGAATTGCTTATTGACTTGGTATAGGAGAAGACATGTGGTCATGAGACCAAGTCTTATAAGGCCACATAGCCCTTAAGAATAGGACATGTGTGGGTGAGGATAATGATTAATTATTGATTAATAATAATTAATTATTTTAGCCAAGGTGATGTGTAAGGTGACTAGGTTTATGAGGTGGACTAGGGGACTTAGTCATATTTAGTCATTGTGTATTTAATTAAATCACTTTTAATAGAACTAATTTAGAAGACCTAGGATAAGAGGAATAGACTATAGTGAATTTATTTAATAAATATAATAATTTATTAAACAAATAGAAGAAATAAACTTTAATTAAATAATAAATATTTAATCAATTCATTAAGTCAACATTAATTAAATAATAAATATTTAATTAATTGATTAATCAGTGAAGCCATTTTTTAGTGTATACATTTTGCCCCTCTTTGAAATAGTGTGCTTGTCACATTGTTTCAAAGAAAAATCATGTTTTCTGTCCCAGACTATGTTTGCCGGGAATGACCTTGCATGCCCCCTCGAGAGATTGATTGAAAAAATTTTATTTGGATTTTTTTTTATTGTGTTTTTTTTTTTGTTTCTGACGGGTTCAACCAATCTGACGAAAAGAATCAAAAGAAATTTGGAGTGAAAAATGAGGTGAGATGGAATGATATTGATAGGTAGGGTCCACAGGTTAAGCAAAACGGGTCCACAGGCTATATAAAGGGTCAAAAGGGTCCACAATAAGCTCATTGTGTACACTTGTCATTTGGAGATTGGAGGCTTGGAGAGTGAAGAGTAGAGTTGAGAAGATGTCGTTCCCGCTTCCCGATCACCGTTTCGAGCGTGTCAGACGCTTCCAGAGACCGCCAGATTCTGGAGAGCCGGTGAGTGGTCGATCTTGATCTGTTAATTTGATTCAATCCTGCTTTCCAAATAGATTTGTAGTATGTTGTTAGGATAGATTGAATCATAGATAGGTTAGAAAAACTTTTGTTTTTGCCTTGGAAAATGGATGCGCAGTTGCGGCGCATCAATGCGTAGCTTTAATGGATATAAAATGTGAAAAGTTGCGCATACGTTTAGGGGTTCTACGCATCCATCAGAGAGGCTCTCTGATCCTGTGCATTTGTTCTAAAAATTGGCGCATGTGTGAAATCTGCACATTAGTTAGGTTACGCTGCGCAAATACTCCACTGTGTTGCGCATGCATGAAAAGCTGTGCAAACATAAAAAAATGTTGCACATTCATAGCAAGTTAGGGTCCAACCAATAAAAAAGTCAAATTAGGTCAAACTGCCATAGCGATAGGACGATAAGATCGAGTTCCTATTGGATAGTAATTATCGTTGATGTTAAGATAGGCAACATTGTAGCATGGTCGCTAGTAAACCATCTTGATTGATAGATAATTGATAGAATTATCGTCTAATACATGTGAAAAACATGTGTTGGAGTGATATACAGATAGGATAGATAGATAGATCTGTTTGATTGATAGCTGATAGTTTGATTTGATTTGATATTGATAGGAGGATATTACTGATGTACTGATGTCACGAGAGAGATATCTTATGACTCAAAGTTTGAGGGTTGCGTTGTAAGAGACTGATAGAGTCCTGATTGGAGCGACCGACTTATATCATGTGATTTATATGCCCGAGATTCAGGCGAATCTAGGTATGCTGACGACCCTAGCAGAGAGATGGCACTCGGAGATGAGTACCTTTCATCTACCTACCGGCGAGATGCCCGTGACATTGGAGGATGTATATCACATCCTTTAACTACCTTTCACTGGCGAGTTATTTCATTATGATCGGCACGGTGGATTGGCTCAGTGCAGAGAGGTTTTTGGTGATGATGATATAGATGATGTAGAGATCAGTTGGGAGGACATGGTGGCGCTATATGAGCCACTACCTATTGTATTAGCTAGCGCGATTGGAGGATACGTGTGCCCAGATCGGAGATCTCATGGATTCACAGTCGGATGGGACAGGACACTATAGAGGATGATGGATGAGGGGACCCATTTTGCTTGGGGAGTGTGCCTTTTAGCACATTTATATCATGATCTGCATCAGGTGGTGTACCATGGCAGTGCATCATTATCAACAGGGGTTACACTTCTCCATGTGTGGGCATGTGAGCATATGGCCATCACACAGCCGACAACACTCAGATTTTGAGGGGCTGGACAGCCCTATATATTCCTTTATGCATCTGTTCAGTCTCAGTGTAAGCTGGGACAGTTAGAGTTCTAGAGATACACTTTTGACACGATAGATTCAGTGATCTGGAGACCCTACCTAGGGTGTGAGGTATGGGATGACGAGCGTCAGCTCGGATATTGCTTTGAGACACGATGGTTGATAGGGAGGACTCCCTTCATCATAGAGAGACAGATGTGCAGTTGGGTACTCTGACAGTTTGGCTGTATACAGGGGATGCCTCATGGGACTATAGAGTTTGCACAAACTTTCCAGGAGAGACGAGAATGGGGGCCGATGATATCGTTTGAGGCAGCGAGGCAAGAGTTTCTGGACATGCCATTTCAGGCATGGTCGAGTAGACAGGGGGTCGTAGACCCAGGGATGACAGTCGAGTATGAGAGATACATGAGGGATCACCCTTTCCCTATACTGACAGATCCTGCAGAGAGGCCCCCACATAGAGATCCAGGGGATAGAGGTCGAGGACGAGGATGAGGCCATGGTGGAGGTAGAGGGGATGATGATTGCGAGGGAGATGATGGTGGGGATGCTCCTTAGAGAGGGAGAGGTAGAGGTGGTCCGAGGATGAGAGGTGGGGGTGTACATCCACAGGGGTTGATGCCTCCACCCGATAGACAGAGACGGCCACGGCCTATTGCACAGAGGGATCCTCTTATACAGGCACATGTACGTATACAGGAGGCAGCGCAGGCACCAGATCAGCCTATGCATGACATTGGTGATGACTTACAGATGCTTGACGTATAGGATGCACAGGGGCAGGATGAGGATGTACAGGTACAAGCCGATGATGTACAAGATATTAGGGGTCATGATCCCTATTTACACAGGGCAACAGCAGAGGAGGAGGACATTGATGTAGATGCAGTGCTAGCTAGACTAGAAATGCTACAGTTGCAGGCCGACCGTGTCCCCGGTCTAGAGAGACGGGTGGAGATGTTGGAGGGGGAGGTTACAGAGGCCAGACAGGAGTGAGATACCGCCATAGAGCAGCTTGGGGAGGCAGAGACTCTGTTAGATGAGCTAGAGTCGATAGAGTCATTGGGTCCACATGCAGACAGCTTGCGACTCATGATGAGGGCTAGCAGAGAGATCACCTACTGGAGAGAGGCCTACAGACAGGTGGTTCCCCAAGATCAGTGGATTGGTAGCTTCAGAGAGAGCTCATATGGGGTGAGGACGACAGATCCACAAAGGCATGGGTCAGTTAGTGTTGGCACCTCATCACGACCACCTAGACCACCACCAAGTTCAGGATATCCATCAGGATCAGGATCTTTGATTGCAGCATGTAGACAGCGACAGACAGAGTCTGGAGGTAGTGGGTCTTAGCTTTTTGGGATATACATTTTGTACTTATGTTATGGCTCCATTGTGTCATATTTATTGTATCTTTATTGTAGACTTGATGGACACTTTTGGACACATGGTTATATTATGATATATCACTAGACATTTTGGATATATTGTTTTTTATGGACTCTTGATGATGGACTTTATATATGACATGATTCTATGATGCTTACTTTCTATGATGCATTACTTATGATGATTTACATATATGTGGATACTAACATATGCAGGATATGATGAATGATTTTTTTTTATGCTTTGTACTGTACGACTTAGTAATGATCATGTTTTATTTCTGTGGATGCAAAATTATCATGATTATGTTCATAATGATTAATGTCAAATGGATGCATTGTGACTAATATAAATGAATAATGATAATGAACTTAATGGAAGACAAAATGATAATAAATGAATGATAAGTAATAATGATATAATAATGGTAATAATGTAATGACCTAAATTGTAATGAAGTGTCATATATGATAAATGCAATAAATTTAAGACATACATGCAAAGATAAATGGTTATATGCAAATGAACAACTTTAGAACGAAAGATGTACTATGACTTATGATAGATGCTATTATGTTTTTGTTTTATCCAAAATGTCCTCAATTTTTAAATAACCATGCATTTGACACAAGAAGAATAGACAAAGGGAACAAGGTGACCTAAACAAGATACCCTACAAAAGCTTATAAAAGGAGCACTTCAATGATCTATTTTAAAATGCAATGCAAAATGATATGCAAAAATGAGTATCTCCACAACTTCAGTAACCATCTTAAAACTTCAAAAAATTTAGAATTTGATTTTCATCATTGAGCTCGTTATGTTGCAAGAAAATACAAGCATCATGGTATAATTAAACCAGGATGACTTGAGCACTTCTTGCATGGAGTTTAATATAGCAAACTTGACAAGCATCTAGGTATAATTGAACCGAGATGACCTGAGTTTTGTTTGCATAACAGACAAGGAATATCCCCCTCCCTCATCGGGGAACAAATAGTTGGAGTCGAGGTATGTGTGGCGCATCATTGTCAATAGAATTCGTATACCAACATGATTTATAATGTTGTTCATGCTTATGGAACAGATGAAGGCTCTTATGAACAGACTCCCCAATTATTTTTTCCTTCGACTTCGTTGGAAAATACCCCATAAACAACAATCAAAGAAAATATCATGTTCCATCCCGGCTATCCTAATCAATGACATATTGGGAGTTGTTAAGCTCATGTCAAAGATATCCCGGAATAGCATAGGAAACATGATGACAAATGAAATTTTGATATGAATGCATAATCTTATAACAAATCATCCTAACATGCCTGTCATGAATATACATTTCTTTGCCAAAAGATAGTGTTGAGTCTGTTTGATCAGTTTGGTTGATAGTGATGTTGTTGCAAATGTATAGATAAACAGTCATATTTTGAAAGATATGTCACAGGTTATGGATCATGATTAGAATAGCATCGTATAAGAACCGTTGATTGTGTTTGCTTGTCTGGTTAAAAATACTCCATTCTGTCCTCTTAGAGTCACGACTATCACCGATCCACTTCCAAAAACTAGGTCGAGGACATGCCCCAGCTAGGTGATGGAATGACTTATTATGGGTGAAGAAAGACACACTGGACTAGGGTGAAGACCAAGACAGTAGACCAAGCTATGATGGGGTTTTATTGGGGATTTATACAAATGGGTAGGAATCATGGATTGGCCATTTTATTATGATATGTACAAGGCGAATGGTGACTGTGAGAACTACTTTATTATGGTTATATATAGATGGGACAAGACGCTAGAAGAATCCTAATAGAGGGAGGAGCTAGCTTGTCGCAAATGGCGCCTGTTTCCAGGTTTTCACCACATGCTTTTATTGCAATTTTCTCTTGATTTTTATTTTTTTATTTTTTTTATTATATACCCTACACTGGGATCTCATGCATAAAACTTCTTTAGGTGCATGCTGTTAAGAGGCTCATCCAAGGGATCACCCTTAGACGTTGACAAATGATAGTACCAGAACCATAGGCTGCTGTAATCACAAAATGACCCAACCAATTAGGCTCAAACTTGCCCTTCTTCTCACGATGTTGTTGATTTTTGCGATTCTCTCGAAGGACTAGATCACCCACCTGAAAGTCTCTAGGTTTCACTTTACTGTTATATTGACGAGACATTCTTTGTTGATAGACTTTTAAGTGATCAAAGGCTCGTTGATGGCGCTCATCCAGTAATTCTAATTCAGTTAGCCGTGCCACTCTATACTCTTCATCTGGAATCAAATCTTTCAAGGACACTCGAAGAGAAGGTAACTCGACTTCAAGGGGCAGGACAACTTCAGATCCATAAACAAGGGAATATGGTGTGACACCAGTTGGAGTACAGATGGAAGTACGATAGGCCCAGAGGGTAGGGTTCAACTGGACAGGCTAGTCATGACCAACGTCATTGACAGTCTTTTGAAGGATTTTGACAATAATTTTACTAGATGCCTCAGCTTGGCCATTACCCTGAGGATAATAGATAGTGGAATAATGGTGGGTGATATGGAATTTGGCGCATAAGTCATCGATATCTTGATTTTGAAACTGTTTCCCATGATCTGTAATGAGGTGCATGGGGATGCCATATCGACAAATGATATAGTTAAGGATAAACATAGCAACTTGTTTGCATGTGGCAGTGATCAAGGGAACAACTTCAATCCATTTTGTAAAATACTCAGTGGCGGTTATAATGTACTTATGGCCGTTGGAAGATGGAGGGTGAATTGCGCCCACAAGGTCGAGTCCCCACTGACTGAATGGAAATGTAGTTGTAACAGGATGTAGTTGTTGTGCCGGTGCATGAATAAGATTCCCATGAATTTGACACTTCTTGCATTTATGAGAAAAGTGAAAAGAATTTGTTTCCATAGTAGGGCAATAGTAACCCATACGCATGAGCTTCTTAGCCAAGGAAGGACCACTCGAATGTGTTCCACATATACCCTCGTGTACGTCTTGTAAGGCAGTTTGAGCTTCAGCATGTTCAAGACATCGTAAGAGAGTACTGTCAAGACCTCGCCGATACAGGGTGTCAGATATTAGAAGATAGCGGGAGGTTTGGCGGAGAAAGGTTCGCTTCTGATTTTTGGATAGGTCAGGGGGAAGGATATTGTCTTTCAGATAGGAATATATTTTTCCATAGGTAGGGGGAATATTGTCCGATAATATGACATATGATATGTGTATCAGGATCATTGTACGCAAGATAAATCAAGGATTCCACTAAGAACTCAAAATGGGCTTTTGTATCCTCTGCATTAAATAAAGAAGCAATTGTCACCATAGCATCTGCAGCCTTATTTTCTTGCCTTGGAATCTGCTCAAAGGTGATGATTGAAAAATATTTCTTAAAGTCATCTACCATGTGTTTATATGGTAACAACTTGTCATCCTTAGTCTGATATTCATCATTAACCTAATTGATTATTAGCTGGGAGTCTCCGTCGACATTCAATTCAGTCACGTTCCATTGTAGAGCCATTTTCAACCCTATCATTAGTGCTTCATACTCAGCCACATTATTTGTACAAGGAAAAAGCAACTTGTAGGACTTTGGTATGGTATATCCTTGTGGTGTAACAAATAAGACCCCAGCTCCTGAACCATGCTAAGTATAGGATCCATCAAAATATAGCCTCCAAGTTTGTGTAGATAATGTTAAGATGTGTGCATCTGGAAACTCCAATAATGGAGTCACATGTAATTTCTCTATTTTTTTTTCAAATTGTGCTTTTGGAGTTTTATTATGTTGTGTTAAATTTGTATTATATTTTGAATGTGAATCTTCAAGGCACACTCACCCTTGGGAGGGCAGAGTAACCTTGAAGAAGGTGGTAGGAAATGACTCCAGTTTAGTGTAGAGTATCCCATGTGAGGAGGGAAAGACATGGGGTTTAATGATACCCATGATGCCAAGTATGGCCTAAGGGCTTCTGTGGGGTATAAGGAGGTTTATTTTATGACTGCGTCTTGTGTAGATGGTCATTCCAAGTCTATGTGTGGCTTGAGATTTTATTTCTGATACTTTGGCTTCTCCTACTATTTAGTCTACCACCACCCCTATTTTCAGGAAGGTCTCTTAGAGACCTTTCTCCTGTTCTACCATGTGTTGGGAAATTTTCTATGTCAGGATATTTTTGTATGTGTTTTATGTGAGTTGTGAAATACCTGTTTGTATCATGTTCCACTCTGGATCCCCAAGCTCGGGGGTGACCTTGAAAAGGTCTAGGTTGGGAGGTGAGCCTCCATGGTCAATCCTCATCCAACAGGTTTCAATTGGACGTAAGAGTTTGCAGATTATCTTTAAGTGGAAGATGGAGACAACTAAAACAATTGTATCTCATTGTAACCTTGTAGTGTTTTTGAATTACAAGGAAATTTCAGAGAAAGTGTAACCATATTTTTTATTTTGTAAATGGAAAAGAGAATTCGAGAAATTATAGCTGGTATGTTTATTAAATTTCCTTGTATAAACTTTTCGATAGTTGAAGCAAAACATAGATTTACATTATTTAAATGATCAAAGTTCAAAACTTAACAGAAGGCATTAATTTGCTTAATAGGAAAATTGATTATCCTTATAGTGAAATTTATCTTTAAATAAATGATTATACATCATTGTTTAAATAAATAAATTTATTTTATCCTAGTTCATGCTATATAAAATCTATGATTTCATATGTTTTTGGTTGAGATTCTAGTTTGTAAATATTGTCATATTTAAATGTTAGTAGTTTAACCATTATCAAAATGGTAGTTAAAATAAACTTAAGTGTTTGATGTTCTTGGAATTTAGAAACCTACACTAAGAGTTTTTTTTTTTTTTTAATTTCTACTGAAAAATTAAAATGGTCAAAAATCAAATTTGCTTCCTCCAAAACCTTTAGATTGATTTATGGATGCATTCCATGTTCTTAAAATTTAAAAATTAATCTCCTAAATACTCTTTGTTTTGTATCAGAGATTTAAAAAAAAAATGTCAATCATTATTTTATTCTTTTGATGTGTGTGTGTGTGTGTGTGTGTATATGATTTAGAAGGGTCGAGGAAGGGCCGAGCCCACCCTCGCGA
>MU228013.1:2695898-2722731 GCA_018584345.1 Thuja plicata
CAATCTCTTGCTTGTAGATCTCCAACACCAAGTCTTGAATGGATTCTTGAACTTGACAGGGGCTTTGGAAGAAGATGGATGGAGAGATCACCAAAAGGGCACTTTTTTGGCTTGAATCCTTCAATGGTCTCCAATGGATCTCCTTCATGAAAATGGATGCTTGAATGATTGAGAATGGATGGATGCTTGCTTGAAATCTTTCTCAATTGCGTAATGATGCTTGATCATGGTTAGAGAAAATGAGAGGAGAAGGCTCCCTTTTATATGAAATTAGGGCACAATCTTCTAAGGAGGCCTACATAGGATAATTAAATCATCATTTAAGACTTTACCCCTAGGAGAGGACCTATATTACATATAATTTAGGAATCAACCGATTTGGAACCCGAAACAGCCGACCTGGAAGCAGGAATAGACTTTTTGAAGACCGACATCCCGGAAACCAAAAGTTCCCGGGATTTGGACCCTGGGACAGGGTCGAGGTCGGCCCTGTCCTAGGACAGGGCCAAGGTCGACCCTATCCTAGGGAAGGGCTGAGGTTGAACCTATCCTAGGAGGTCGACCATGTCCTCAGATCCCAGGATCACAAGTCAGAGACCCAGAATGCAGAATTTAGGTCAGGAAATGGAGGTTAGAAAGGTAGGTCAGGGGGAAGCCATGTCAAGATCAGGAACCCATTCAGAGGCACTTGTCATGACCCCAAACCACTCAATCGGAAGGCTAAACCAGTCTCCTATGGAAGTTCTTCCATTTTCTGACTATACAAGTGTCATGACGACTCCTTATTGTCACGTCTAGGGTCCTTTAAGATTTTTTGTATCGTTGACTTTTCCTTGCATGGATGACTTTTGGTCAACCGTGGTCAATCTTTATTTGTTTGCCTCAGTTTTCATGCATAGGCATTCCCTTTGGTATGATGAACCTCGTACCCTAGTTTTGAGCTTTTTAGAGCACAATTGACTTTTTGGTCAACTTTGGTTGACTTTGGGTCAACTCCCTTATTTTACATGTGCAACCCTTCTTTGAAGCTTAGTAGACCCTAGTATCCTAGTTTCATGCATTTCGGTGTATAGTTGACTTTTTGGTCAACTTTGGTAAACTTTAGTCAACTATCTCAATTTGCGTTCTTATCCAAGCATGCAGCTTAGGGATCCCTCTTGGATAGTATTGGGAACTATTCTACGTAGTTTAAATTTTAGTCAAACTTGGTCAACCCTCTTCTGGTTGGACCCTTGAGTAGTTTGAATCACTTAAACATGTTTAGATAATTGTTTCTCTCTGCACCGTTTTGCGTGCACATGTTATCCTTGAGATAGTTTGTTAAACCTTTAGCGTGTTTTAAAAACAATTGTTGGTGTGTTTTTGCCCAAATTTTGAGCATGACATTTTGGTATCAGAGCCAGGTTTGGAAACATTGGGAACCTAACCCACTACGTTATCACTAAAATTTGCCTTGTATGTGTAAGATGCCTCTTGTTACTCAGCAAGCCCGTAACTAAGGGCGTGGTCGGAGACGTACCCCGCAACTCACAAGGAGGTACAACCCGAGATAGAGGATCACAGAGGAAATCAGTCTACTTCCTGAACCACCTCTCGATCCAAATGCAGCATTGCTATAGGCCTTTCAAAATTTGGTCGGACTTATACTGGACAATATGCCTCTAGTGATGCAGCATAATGAGCATCAAAATTTGGAAGGACGTGGTTCGTCTGTCAGGGAGTGAACTAGGTTCCCACCTCCTAGGTTTGGTGAGAATCAAGTTGAGCAAGAAGTAGGGTCCATTGGAGGACCATGGATTATTCCTAGGCTAGAGGCCCCGAGGTTTGATGGAGCACCCCCTAATATTGGGAATCATATCACAGAGTTGATGAGGCTCAAACCGCCTCCATTCTTAGGAGAAGCAGATGGGGCAGGTGCAGAGTCTTGGCTTCTAAGCCTTGAGAGGTGTTTCAGGTTGTGTAATTATGGCAGCAACCTTAGAGCACGTTTTTCTATCCTCCTACTTAGAGACCAAGCTTCCACTTGGTGGAGACATGAGGAATCCAAGGGACACTTGGTCATTAATACCTTTACTTGGGAATTTTTCCTTGAGCTTTTCAAAGCTTGATATGTTTCAAAACATATCAAGCAGCATCGTATTGATGATTTTCATGATCTCCGACAATGGGGACTTTCAGTAGCCCAATATGAGGGCAAGTTTCTTGATCTCATATCTTATGTGGAGTACATGGGGGACTAGAAGCTGCAGGTTAACAAGCTTATTAAGGGTTTGAATATTACAATTTTAGATAGGGTACGCATGGTACCTTCAGGGAACTTGAGGTTCACAGTGGACAAATCTTTAGTGGCCGAAGAGATAGTTAGAGGTCCACAGGATGCTAGGGATAGGTCACGAAACCATAATTCCACATCCCATGCCTCGGGATATCAAAAACCCCCATGGAAGGGGAATCAGAGGAACTCTTCAGGGTCATTCAGGACCCCACAGAAGCAGCAGGCACAACAGTCTCAGCAGAGCCAGCAACAAAGGCCACCATAGGTACAACAGGGCTCTAAGCCCAAGCAGTGGAAGACACAAGGTCCTAGAAAGGACCAGAGACCACAGGCACCTTACACACCTCCAGCACAGACTCAACAGTCTACTAGGGGTGGTTATAGCAGGTCTTCTAAGACCGTAGGGTCTCAGTACTCCAAACCTCAGGGTATTCAGGTTCAGGCATGTCGACTATGTTAGACTTGTGGTACCATGGGGCACATAGCTAGAGTGTCCCCAGGGTGGTAGTCAGC
This sequence comes from Thuja plicata, assembly GCA_018584345.1. Classification (NCBI taxonomy): domain Eukaryota; kingdom Viridiplantae; phylum Streptophyta; class Pinopsida; order Cupressales; family Cupressaceae; genus Thuja; species Thuja plicata. The sequence goes on from MU228013.1 coordinate 2,698,687, forward strand.
GTGTAAGGGTGTCAAAACTAATAGTTGGGGATGGGGAAAGTCCCACGTGGTATTTGCAGCAGTGGATAACTGTCAAGCAGAGCACCAAACTACCATCATTGAGGCCTCAGGTAAGATCGTAGGTAGTGATGTTACTATTCTATTTGATATAGGAGACACTAACTCCTTTGTTTCTCCATCATTTGTGGAGCATTGCGGGCTAGTGCCAGCTAGACAAGAGGTTAAATGGGAAGTAGAGTTAGCTTCAGGAGCTAGAGTTTCTGTTACCTCGATGGTTAGAGATTGTCTGATCCAGATTGGTGGTATGAGCACCATAACAGATCTCAGAGTTACTCCCCTTGGATCTTACGACCTAGTTCTTGGCATGGATTGGCTAAGTGCCTACAGACCCAAGCTAGATTTTTTGTAAGAAGAAGATTGAATGTTTGGATGATGATGGATAGTGATTTCTGAAATCCACAAACCTATATCCCTCTGTGTGGTTTCCGCTATGCAGCTTAAGTGGTGCATGCGGAAGGGATGTCAGTTGTATGCTATCACCATCAGCTATAGGGAAGAAGATATAGAGAAGGAAACTTCTCTTGATGACTTCACCATCCTTCTGGAATTTTCAGATGTGTTTCCTTTAGAGCTACCTTGTATGCCTCCTCATAGAGCGGTTCACTTTCACAGATCTTGTACCAGGAGAAGAACTAGTTTTCAGAGCACCTTATAAGATGACTACTAATGAGCTTAATGAGCTCAAGATACAACTTGAGGAACTGTTAGAAAAATGATATATTTGTCCTAGTGTTTCTCCTTGGGGTTCCCCAGTGATCTACATGAAGAAGAAAGATGGGTCTGTTAGGTTATGCATGGATTATCGACATTGAAAAAAGTAACCATCAAGAATCGGTATCCACTACCTAGGATTGATGACCTGTTTGATCAGTTACAGGGTGCCCGAGTATTCTCAAAGATAGACCTAAAATCGAGATGCCATCAGTTGAGGATCGTGGATAGTGATATTCACAAGACCGCATTTTGCACTAGATATGGCCACTACAAATTCATTTTGGTTCCATTCGGTCTAATGAATGGTCCAGCTGTGTTCATTAGTCTTATGAATGGAGTATTTCGTACCTTGACAAGTTTGTAGTGGTGTTTCTCGATGACATCCTTATATATTCCAAAGATGAGAAAGAGCATGAGGAACACCTAAAGAAAGTCTTGCAGTGTCTTAGGGACAATCAATTGTATGGAAGCTTGTCGAAGTGTGTTTTCTTTAGAGAAGACATCAAGTATCTAGGCCATGTTATTTCAGGTGATGGGATATCAGTAGACGCATCGATGATTGATGACATTATGGATTGGCCAACACCTACCACTGTGATCGAGGTTAGGAGTTTCATGGGATTAGCCAGTTATGACAGATAGTTTGTTGATGGTTTCTCTCGAGTAGCACACCCCATCACTTCTCTTCAGTGAAAGAGAAAGAAGTTTGAGTGGACTAAGAAGTGTGATAGAGCTTTTTAGGAGCTCAAGAGAGCACTTACCAGTACACCCAGTATTTTTGTGCGAAAGCCTTCAGCAAACTTTGTGGTTTACAAAAATGCTTCTTTGGATGGTTTAGGAGTAGTTCTTATGCAAGGTGGGTGAGCTATAGCCTACAAGTCTAGGAAACTAAAAACTCACGAGCTCAACTACCCTACCCATGACCTTGAGCTAGCAGCAGTGGTGCATGCTTTAGTAAGATGGTGACATTTTCTCATAGGGCATCGGTTCGAGCTTCATTCAGACCATCAGAGTCTTCAGTACATCTTCACTCAGCTGAACCTTAATACTAGGGAAAGGAGATGGATGGAATTCTTATGTGAATATGATTTTGATGTCCATTACATCAAAGGGAAAGATAACGTAGTCATGGATGCCTTGAGTAGGAGACGACCCGAGCTTTCTTCTATGTCCACTGGCATAGATTTGAGAGATCACATTCTTCATCACTTACATGAGGATGAGATGTATGCATAAGTTTGTGAGCTGATTCGATCTCAAAGACCCCTTGAGGGAAATTTTTTAGAGTATACTTTGGAGTCTGATGGACTTTTGTATCATAGAGGACGTATCTATATACCTTCTTCCAGAGGATTGCGTGAGTTTGTGATGCTAGAGGCTCACAGAGCCCCTTATGTAGCGCATCCCAGAGTTAATAAGATTCATGCCAGTTTGAGATAGTTGTATCATTGGCCCGACATGAGATTGTAGATTGTTGAGATGATAGCTAGATGCCTAGAATGTCAGAGGGTGAAAGCGGAACGCCGTCATCTAGGTGGTCTTCTTCAGCCTCATGAGATACCAGTGTGGAAATGGGACACCATTTCTATGGACTTCATAGTAGGTCTTCCTATGTCTTCTCGTCGTCATGATGCCATCATGGTGATAGTCGACAAGTTGACCAAGGTGGCTCATTTTTCACCCGTGCGTACTACCTTTACGGCATCAGTAGTGGAGCAGGTGTTCTTGCGAGATATAGTTAGACTTCATGGCGTACCTCATAAGATCATCTCAGATAGAGGTTCTCTCTTTGCTTCATCCTTTTGGAGAGAACTTTAGGTAGCTATGGGAACTAGGCTCAATTTCAGTACAACTTATCATCCTGAGACTGATGGGCAGACCGAAAGGGTCAATCAGGTGTTAGAATACATGATTTGCATGTATGTTATGGACCATCAGACACGGTGGGAGGAATACCTACACCTAGTGGAGTTTTCCTATAATAATGGGCACTAGACATCCTTGGGTATGCCTCCCTACCAGGTTCTTTATGGTAGGCCATGCAGGACCCCACTCAGTTGGGATAGGATCGAGGATAGAGTTTCCATTGGTCATGAGCTAGTCAGAGATGTGGAGCAGCAGGTGACCTTGATTAGACAACATCTAGTGTAAGCTCAAGATAGGAAGAAGAATTATGTAGATGCAAAGAGGATTAATTGAGCCTATTTAGTTGGAGACAATGTCTTCTTGAGAATGCGACCACATAAGAGTCTAATCTATTTTGGAAAGGGCTCTAAGCTAGCACCTCATTTTGTTGGACCTTTTGAGATCCTTGAGAGGACAGGACCAGTTGATTACCGTTTACCATTGCCACCTAGCCTGTCACGCATCCATGATGTGTTTCATGTTTTAGTCTTGCAAAAGTATATATATGATGAGTCTCATGTGATAGATTGGGATGCCTTGCAGGTGGATTTGAACGGGCAGCTAGATTTGGATCCAATTCGTATATTGGCTCGGTGGACATTGGGTCTTCAAGGCTGAGAGCTGCACCAACTTAGGGTCCAGTGGGTTTGCTATGATGAGGTTACAGCCTCTTGGGAGGAGACGACACAGATGAGATCGCAGTAGCCTCACCTCTTCGATGAACTCCAAGAGGAAGTTCATGCCTAGAGGGGGTGGATGTGAGACCTACATTAGACTGTCATAGTTTTACTATTTTATTTGCCATGCTTTCAGTGATTATATGCTTAGACATACTTTGACTATTGAGACTCTTATGTATTTATGGATCTGTTGAATCTTATGTTATATATTCAATACATGATTATGTAATAAGGGTACACTCAAGATACTATATGTTTTGATTCAGTTTCAGTTTATGATGATGTCATATATGAGATTTATTGTGTGGATGAATTGTGATGGATATTGGTTTAGGAAACTGATGATATGTTTATTTAAATTCAAATGCAGATATAGCTTATATGCAATGTAGTATTGATGTTGTATTATGCTTCATATCATATTATTTTGGACCTACTGATGTGTGCAATGAGTGTGCAGTGATAGTTGACCATGGATCTAAATCGGGGACCCAGTATTAGAACCTGTGTTATATTTTGTGCATTCCAAGGTCCTGTTTATACAAAGAAACATGGACCTCCTTGTATAAATTATTTATTCATAAATTTGGTTTGCATGTGTGTATTTATTTCAATTAAAGTTAATGTGAATAAGCCATGACATTTGTTTAATTATTTGTGCCAATTTTGCAAGTGTTGCAATTAGTGTTGGCATGGCGAGTTATGTGAACCATGGATAGGTGTAGGGTTAACTAGGGTTACCTGAGTGTAGTACCCAAGCCTACCCAAGGTTAGAATTTTTTATATGGTCAACTTGACTTAGAAATCTATTGATTAACTTTAGGTGTAGTTTATGAGGGTCTTTTAGGCCTCCAGAAGTTAATCGGGGTCAGTTTTAGCTACCCAGCTTGGTACCCTAAGGGTTAAGGGTCATTTTCAACCATAAATAAGCCTATAAACTCATTTATTTCTCCCCTAAAGTCTTATTTTCAAACTTGTGCGAATTTGAAGAGTTGTGTGGTTTTGGTTAACCTCTTTTTTTTTCCCAAATTGCATTTAACTCCTTTCATGGAGAATGAAGGCGGGTGGGAAGAAAGAGATGCTTACGGTCACCTCACCTATGGTTAGTTCCAGATATTTTGGAGATTATTTCCTTTATAGGGAAGGTTTTAGGGAGAGCTTGGGTTGTTCACCCACTCTCTACCCTTAGAGATAATTCCAAATTTGAAGGAGCCTTTTGGAGAAAGAGACTTGGAAGAATAGCTCTTCTCAAACTTTCAATTCACCTTAAGCTTTTGAGTAAGGTTGGTTTCTTATAGAATAGTCTTCGTATTTTTTGTATGTTCTTAACCTGAAACTCCATTAATGGAGCCCCATGTAATTTCTATGTTATTTTTTTCAAGTTGAGTTTTTGGAGTTTTATTATGTTGTGTTAAATTTGTATTATATTTTGAAAGGGAATCTTCAAGGCACACTCACCCTTGGGAGGGAAGAGTAACCTTGAAGGGGGTGGTAGGAAATGACTTTATTTTAGTGTAGAGTATCTCATGTGAGAAGGGAAAGACATGGGGTTTCATGATACCCATGATGCCAATTATGGTCTGAGGGCTTCTGTGGGGCATAAGGAGGTTTATTTTATGACTACGTCTTGTGTAGATGGTCATTCCAAGTCCATGTGTGAATAGAGATTTTATTTCTGATACTTTGACTTCTCCTATTGTTTAGTCTACCACCACCCCTTTTTTTAGGAAGGTCTCCAAGAGACCTTCTTCCTGTTCTACCATGTGTTAGGAAGTTTTCTATGTCTGGATATTTATGTATGTTTTTTTTGTGAGTTGTGAAATACCTATTTGTATCATGTTCCAATCTAGATCCCCAAGCTTTGGGGTGACCTTGAAAAGGTCTAAGTTGGGAGGTGAGTCTCCATGGTCAATCCTTATCCATCAGGTTTCAGCTAGACGTAGGATTTTGCAGATTATCCTTAAGTAGAAGATGGAGACAACTGGAAAATGTGTATCTCATTGTAACCTTGTAGTGTTTTTGAATTGGGAGGATATTTCAAAGAAAGTGTAACCATATTTTTATTTTGTAAATGGAAAAGAGAATTTGAGAAATTATAGTTGGTATGTTTATTAAATTTCCTTGTATAAAATTTTCGATAGTTGAAGCAAAACATAGATTTACATTATTTAAATGATCAAAGTTCAAAACTTAATTGAAGGCATTAATTTGCTTAATAGGAAAATTGATTATCTTTATAGTGAAATTTATCTTTAAATAAATGATTATACACCATTGTTTAAATAAATAAATTTATTCTATCCTAGTTCATGCTATATAAGATCTATGATTTCATATGTTTTAGTTGAGATTCTAGTTTGTAAATATTGTCATATTTAAATTTTAGCAGTTTAACCATTATCAAAATGGTAGTTAAAATAAACTTAAGTGTTTGATGTTCTTGGAATTTAGATTTCTATACTTACAAATTTTTTTTTTTAAATTTCTACAAAAAAATAAAATGTTCAAAAATCAAATTTGCTTCCTACAAAACCTTTAGATTTTTTTATGGATGCATTCCATGTTCTTAAAATTTAAAAATTAATCTCCTAAATACTCTTTGTTTTGTATCAGAGATTTTCAAAAAATGTCAGTCATTATTTTATTCTTTTGCTATGTGTCTTTATATATATATATATATATATATATAAAGTTTATTATTTAAAAAAAAAAAAATAAAGAAGTAAACAAAAAAAGATTTAGAAGGGTCAAGCCAACCCCCGCGACCCTCCCATGTGTAAAGGGAAGCGCAGGGACGGCCGACCTCCCTCGCCCCGTGGCGGAAGTCGCTCCTTCACTAGGCTTCATCTATTTTTGGAGAGGGGTTTTTCCCACTAGGTTTTCTCCTTTTTCTCCTCTTTACATAGATTTTTGTACTTGGGTACCTAATCAGACCTTGTTATCGGGACCCATTTTTCTTGCTTTCAGTAATTGTTTCTAGGTTTTTATTTTCTCCTAAGTTTATCTCAAGGGGGTGTTAGAGTAATAAAGTGATTCCACTTATTAATTAAATCATATTGATTTAATTATTAAGTCACTTATTATCTCTATTTCACTTAAGCTAAACTTTAGGCATATAATAATTAATTCTTTTATTAATCATTATTATGCAACCTAGATATTTCCCCTTTAGGGTTTCTCTTTTAGGGTTTCGTTCACCTTCATAAGGTTTGATTTCTTTGTATTTTGTATTCTCTCTCTGAATGAAATATTTTATCTTTCAGGACTTGTTTGTCTCCAAGCTTTGCTTTTGTAACAGGTTATTTTGCATGCAGATGATCTTGGCTTCTGAATTCTTTGAATTCTAATAGGGGCGACCCCCACTCTCTCCCCAGCTCTGTTTGTCGCCTCCCATCCTCTACCGCCCGAGAAAACTCATCCGCCGCCCTTGCAAGAAAAACTCAGAGGATAAAAGATTTTAGGGTTAAGATTATTAGCTTTTAGGTCTAGGTTAGTTTTATTTTTTAAAAATAAATAAATATTTTAAACAAACGAAACTTTAGGGTTAAAGAACTTGAATACATATTGGTGTTGACCTTACCGCGATGCCTCCAGCTGCACCTGCTGCCGCGTTTAGGGCTCAAGCTGTCGTCTTCGTAACATCTATTGGTTGCTGGCAGCCTTCTTCCTCCTGTGGATAGTCTTATGTTGCTGCTGCAGTGGGCTTGTTTCCTATCGTTGATGTTGTGGGGTTTAGGACTCCTCTTGTTTTCATGCCCACTATAGGAGCTCGGCTTCCTGAAGATGATATTGCTTCGGCTGATAGAACTGTGCCTCTTGCTTCTAGTGCTGGTGGTGTGGGAGTTACGCATGATGCGTCTGGTGTGGATAAGGGTCCTCGTGTGGTATTTGTGGACCCCCCTAAAGCTACTAGGTTTGAAGCTGTGATGAAAATGAGGGATAACCGTGGGCTTGTGTCTGTTTCCTGTCCTATCTCCATTGTTGTTGATGAGGATGTGGAGGAGGCCATAGCCCTCATTATCTTTGTTTTTCTAACCATGCTTTGATTTGCAGGTTCTGGCCTAGTCTCCCAAAACTTCATGAGTAGATTTCTACTCATTGGGAGCCTGCCTTTAAGGGTACTGTGCACATCTATCCCTTAGCTAAGGGGTTTTTTATGGAAAAATTTGAAGATGTTGTGGACATAAATAATATGTTGTGCGAACATTTTTTGAGCTGGGAGGAAAGATTTATGCTCATGGTTTAGCCCCGAGATATTTATTTTAACCCCATGTCAAAATCCTTCATCTGATTTCCCATTTGGGTCTGTCTCCCTAATCTTCCTCTGCATCTTTGGATCGACTCTTTGTTTGAGGGGATTGGTAATGCTCTAGGGGAGTTCTTACTGGTGGATGGTGATTCGTCGGTTATTCTCCACTCTACTTATGCTCGCATTCTTGTTGACATTGATCCTTCTAAGGGTCTTCCTGCAGAGACAGTGATCAACTCCTCTAAAGGAAAATGGATTTAGTCTCTAGATTATGAAGGGATTCCCTTCAGATACATAAGGTGTTTTAAAATTGGGCATTTGGCTGCTCATTGTGGATTGGGCAAAAAGAAAACTATGGCTTCTTGGTGGAATGGTGCATCTTCTCAACACTAGTTGGTGGAGAAGAAGCATGTTTTGCCAAAAAAAAATTCTCAGGTGGTTGCGCAGGTCCCTTCTCCTCCCCCTGCTAGTTTGGTGGGGGATCTTGTGTGCTCTCCTGTGATTTCCTCCCATGTTGTTCCGCTTCCTGGTTTGGTGGGGATGTAGTGCCTCTGGATTCCCCTGGTGTTGTAGGAGTAGTGGATTCTACAGGCTCTGCAGATGATCCTTCCGGAGGTTCTACTTGTATTTTGACTACCTCTGTCGATAGCTTGGTACGCTCTGGTTTGGCTGATGAACCTATGCGGAGGCAGGAAGAGGCAGCTAGAGCTGAAGAGGGCTAGATAAATGTTAAAGGAGAAAAATTAAGATGCCTTCCTCTTTTGATATGACTCTTAGTTCCCATAAGAAGGGTGCTAAAGATAAACACTAGTCTTGGTTTTGTCTTTAGTGTGGGTTTGCATGAAGGTTGTTTCATGCTTTGTTTCATTTTGGTTGTGGGACCCTATTGTAAAACCCTCACTGTGGTCTAGATCTGTTTTGTTAAAGAGGCTTTTTTGAATATCTTTTGAGAAATCTTTGTACAGGGCTTTGAGGTCCCTTCAAAACCTATATTTACCTTAATCAAAAACTTTAAGGTTAAAGCAATTCGTTTATGGTTAGAAAAAGAATTATTTATCCAATCAAATTTTAGGGTTGTATAGATTTTAGAGTCTTATTATATATTTTTATGAAAGTTGATTTAAAGGAAGTATAGGTATTTATATTTTACATAGGGGTATTAAAATTTTAAATTTGTAGTTGGGTTATTATTAGAGGAATATTTCTTGAGATTCTTTTAAAAAAAAATTATAATGAATAAAATTTAATTTTAATTTTAATTAGATTAGATTATTGGTTATAAGTTGATTAAAATTTGTTTTCTAATGGTCATAGAATTTAATTGGATTACGAAAATGTATTGAAATTTGAATTTAGTTTAAAATTTGTATCAATTTTCATTTTAGATAAATGTGAATTGCTAATTAAGATAATTAGATCATCGTTATTAATGGGTTAATTTAATACTTTTAGTTATCAAATTTGTAACAACGAAACTTTTAATATAGCGAAATTATCATTTTTTTTGGGCGTATTATTCGATAGGGTGTCATGACGACTCCTTATCATCACATCTAGGGTCCTTTAAGGTTTTTTTGTATCGTTGACTTTTCCTTGTATAGTTGACTTTTGGTCAACTATGGTCAAACTTTGTCTATTTGCCTCAGTTTTCATGCATAGGCATTCCCTGTGGTATGATGAACCCCATACCCCAGTTTTGCGCTTTTCAGAGCACAGTTGACTTTTTGGTCAACTCTAGTTGACTTTGGGTCAACTACCTTATTTTACATGCGCAACCCTCCTTTGAAGCTTAGTAGACCCTAGTATCCTAGTTTTACGCATTTTGATGCATAGTTGACTTTTTGGTCAACTCAAGTTGACTTTAGTCAACTGTCTTGATTTGTGTGCCAATTGAAGCATGCAGCTTAGGGATCCCTCTTGGATAGTTCTGGGAACTATTCTGTGTAGTTTGAATTTTAGTCAAACTCAATCAAACTTGGTCAACCCTCTTCTGGTTGGACCCTTCAGTAGTTTGAATCACTTAAACCTATTTACATAATTATTTCCATCTGCACCATTTTGCGTGCACATGTTATCCTTGAGATAGTTTGTTAAACCTTTAACGTGTTTTAAAAAATTTTGTTGGTGTGTTTGTGCCTAATTTTTGGGCATGACATGATGAGAAATGTAATTAAACATTTTACCCAATTTATGAGAACACCACACATGACTCATATTTTAAATGGTCTTTGTGAGAAATGGGAGTACTCGTATTTATCTTATTTCTATCTCCATAACAACTCAGAGAAAAAATGAAGTTGACAGATATATAAATCACTAACCCTCATCACTGTTGACTCTATGCAAACAACTTACCTTTCCCTACAAACCACGATTTTCATCTATAGAGATATAAATGCAAAGTTTAGATTTTATATAAGCGTTATATATCGCTTCCTCAAAATTAAGATTCTAATAACGCATGCATAATATAGACAATGATATGATGAATGTTTTTTATTAAGAAAAAAATAGGTTTTGAAGGGGCCCATAAACCCTATACAAAAAGGTCGCTTAAGATATTCAAAGTAATCCCTCAGCAAGGAACATATCAAGACTAAAAAGAGGGTTTTATCATCAGGCTCCCTCAACTTGGAACAAGGAACAAATCAAGATAAAAAAAAAATAGGGTTCTATCATCAGACTCCCTGAACCTGAAACAAACATTGCACTTTCAGACCTACATGCAACCTTAAACTAGAGAAAGGAACCAAAATCCCAACCGAAAAACCTAAAACCTGTGTGTGCTTGAAAGTGACCTCTAAATCAGGCACAAACTCAACATGGTCATTGCTCAATCATCAAATTTGCAAAAATGAACATGAATTGTCCATTCCACAAATTTGATTGAATCGACCTGTTGCCTCCTATTTAGTTGGGGTTTTTCAATTACTCTCAGAACGAGAGCCAACAACCATGACCATTGCTAAAATGGAGGATTTTAAAGCATAATCAAAACTGAAATTGAAACTATTCTGTGTGAGAAATGCCATTACAATATAAGAATGAAAGTACATATATTAAGCTAAGAACTTGGAAAGATGATAGAATTAAGCTATTTGATGTATAAACAAACTAATTCAAGATGCAAAATACTATTACTCTAAATGAAATTAAGCTAAATTATGCAACAAAAGCTTGAAAGTATGAAAGAATTAAGACAAGAATTGACTATAGTTTAGATACTCTCCAAATTGCTCCTCTCAAGTTAAGAAAATGAAGTCCATAATATAGAAGAACCTGGAAAGAGGATGAAGAGTTTCTTGGAAAGAAACGACTGACTCTTCATCAGCATAGTGGAAGGTGAGACAAAATGAAAAATTATTTAATTAAAGAAATGAATTATTGCCACATGAGTGACTTTTCACATGGAATTATGGAATTCCTTTTTTGAGGATAATCTATTCAAATAATTAAATAACTATTCAATTCCTTTTGATGTGTATTAGCTAAAGGGGGTGGAATTCATTTAATTTAAAAGCACTTAGGACTTTAGAATTAAATTAATTAATCATAGGGATTTTTAGCTAATAAATCATGAGAATTTAGGAATTAAATATGGTGTGAGATTTATGCAAATTCAGGTTTTCTACATTTGAGACTAAGTCAATTAAAGTCAATTAGGAGGAAAAAATTGCCTAGTACAATAGGACTTTGATGATGATAAAATGCACCAAAATTAATTACAATTGTAAGGTGCCAATTTTGGGGTGTTACAAAACCATCCATAATTAAGATTTTCCTTTGGCCACCTTCTTGTGGGACCGAATGGTCATATCAAAGGAGGGCGGAGACCACTTAGGGTGTTTACCTTTTACCATGATCCAACCCTCTTCCACCTTTGCAACCACATCTTTCCAAGCCAACGAATCTATCAAAAAATTCCCAACACCCATGGGGGGGCATCACACTACACATAAGCAACCATTTAAGAAATAGGGCCAGCCACATCCACAGAGTCAATATCACCAATACTATCACTTGGACGAGTAGGAAGAACTACAGGTCCAACATCAGCCGAAGGAGCAACACCAACAACACACTCACCAGTAGTAGCCAAAGGGACAACACAAGCAACACACTCACCATCATCACACTCACCAACAACAGCCAAAGGGCCAACACCAGCAGCACACTTGCCAACATGAACCCTATTAGTATCTTGCGATCGGTTGACAGGAATATCTTATGCAACAACCTATGAGAAACTCTTTTGGGAAGGGTTCTTGAAAACCGTGTAATGCTGAGAAGAAACACCTTTCCACCATGGAGAGGGCTTCTTCAATTTTTATTTCTCTTCACATTTAGCCGCAACATGCCATGTTTTAAAGCACCTTCTACACCTGAAGGGAATCCCTTTATTGTCAAGAGGTTGGATCCAGCTACCCTTAGGAGACATAAGTTTAATCTCCATAGACAACCCCTTAGATGCATCAATATCCACCAGAATCCGAGCATAGGTGGAGTGAAAATTATATGAAGACTTCGTGTCCACCATCAAAAAATCTCCAAGAGCCTCACCCACTTCCTCAATAAGAAAATCTACCCAATGATGAAGTTTGAGGTAGGGGAGTCTAACCCAAATTAGCATCTTGCAAAAAATTTCAGAAAAAGGGTTGAAGTTTGGATGCCATGGTTTTATCATCAACAAGAAATGATCCTCCCAGTTGAGAAAATGATCACATATAATACTCTTTTTTTCTGTAGCATCTTCAAATTTGGCAATAAAGAATCCCTTGGCCATTGGGAAGATCTAGACCGTATAAGAGATTATGGGTTCACAATGTTTAGAAATCCAAGCATGGAGCTCTGGAAGACTGAGCCAAATACCCCTAAATCTACAAATCACCCCATTACAAGAAAGGTTAGAAGCGACCTGATCAATTTTTGCTACCGTCTCTTGCTCCAACGAGACAACAATAGACCGACAAACAAGAAAAGGCCCAGTCTCTACACATTTCCTCTTAGGATGTCCATTCAACTCATCAAGGGTAGAACCCTTGCCCCCACCGCCAGTTAGGAGACCTACATAAGAACCCCCAAGAGCCACAGAAGAACCCCCGAGCAATGACGTCACAGGAACAGACCCACATGGGGCTGGCTAAACACACTCGGTTTGAGTGTCCAAGCCACCAAGACCCACAAGCGGGGGAAAATTTAGAGCCCTAGCCACAGAAGGCAAGGTGCTAAACCCAACGATAGAAGACTTAGACGTCAAGGGCTTTTCCATGGAATCTCCGCCCCAATCTCAGATCTTGTGCAGGGGTCGAGGCCGACAACGACCATGGAGGACAGAACAACAGGTGCCTTTGACGCAACAGCAGGTGATGACATCACAATTATTAATGTGTCGTGTGTCTTCAAACCCTTGTTACTTAAGGTTTACACACTAATATGATATGATGAATGGTATCAACAGGCATTTTTTGTGATTATCAATATTGTAAGTATTTTCACAGTACCATTTTATCACTATGTTCAACTTGTGTATAATTTTATCTAATAAAAACATAGAGCACATCTAATAATATGAATTGCATAGGTAAGCTTTTGTACCATTTCTTGACATCAATGACAAGTGTGCTAAAAAAATATAATTACAATCACAATAATCCTCTCCAAATTCATTCAATGAAAGATCTTCCCAATAATATATAAGCTTGACACTTTATGAGTAGTGTGATTATAGGTGTCACTTGCCAAAAATAATGAAGTGCTCTTGATCTTGGTACATACAAATTATCATATTTGGCCACAATTTCAAAGTACAATTTTTTCATAGAATGAGATCAATTTTATCACACCATTGCAAAGTACATGATAAACCATTCACTTTGAAAGAAGAATGACACCCTAAAATATTATTGCATCAGCTCAAATGGAGGCTTGGAAGTTCTTGAAATGAGGATTGGTTAGCAACATTTGTTAAAATTTGTAATTAATGAAAAGTCTAGATACTGAAATCAAAGTGCATTTGCACCACTACTAAGAGAACAACATTTTACTCCTAATAAGGAAAAAATAATTGAAACGAGCTTAAACGATTGAGATATGTGTTAGAACATGCATATTTGTTGCATTAGGCATGTGTTTCTTTAATTAACTTTATAAGTTTTATAAAGGTTTTTTTCTAACTTTTTTTTTAAAATTGCAGCCCAAGTATGTAATTGCAAAAGGCACCTGCTTTAACCTAGGCAGACTGGCATCATTCGCAGCTCCTAAATTTTTGGTGGTTCCTCCAAATTTATCCCCATCCACTATATTTAGCGTCAACTAAATTTAGTAGGACCCTCGCTATTTTTAGTGGAGGAAATTTTTTGACAAGGGAAACATATCCCACCAACAGGAGAATATTCTAGCACAAAATCTTTTTTCCTGATGAATGGAATATTTGCTGAATTTTTCATGACGATTAGACAACCATCTTTTTTTTCTCATAGTCTGCAATTGACAAGTTTGACTCTTTTCCATAAAAATCAATAATTCATTTTTCCCATAACTTGAGCATACAATATCAAAATTTCTCAAACGAGATGTCGTTGTAAAGTGAGTTTTGGCACATATCATTTCATGGTGGTAGATATTAGATGCTTCACAAATTTTTCATACTAGGCCTTTAAATTCAACCTTTTTTGCACTTTTGAGGCCATAACTTGAGAAAATAATTTTTTTTACATTCGCACATCACTAGAACGCTTTGGTTATTCTCTACACAAATATTAGGTCCTTTTCTATAGATCTTTCATCAAGAACACTTTAATCTTATAATTGTTCCTTATCATTCATTTTGAGATTTCTTACGTATGCAGTTGCAGGAGGGTTTGTATTTTCTTGTTGTGGGGGAATCTCTTGCGGTTATTCAGTATGAGGGGATTCACTCCGTCTTCATCTCCTTTTCAGTCTAGTGAGTCTCCCTCTAAGATAAATAAGAAGTTAGGTGAGCCTTGTAATTTTTGTGGCAAGGTGGGATGTGTGGTCAACACGTGTTGGACAAGACTACAAGCAGTAGAAGAGGCCCAACAACAACATCATCTTTCAACCCCTTGGTCTTCTTCATAGATATACAAAGTTACATTCTTTCTGCATGGCCCTTGCTTTCATCTTCTCCTTAGTGACATACATTGTCACTGGACTTGTCACACCCCTCCTTTGTCATCATTATGGGGGGTTTCTACTGCTTGTGCTAATGAATCATTGGTTTTGCAGTTGATTAGTTCTTTAGACTAGCATTTTTTATCTTGCAAGGTTGAGTGGTTTTGTTGGGGTCACTCATACAAATTTACGTTCCATCTGCATCTTTAACTGACAGATATTTTGTGTTTGTTTTTCATTTTTTCATTGTTCGAGTAGTGTTGTGGTGGCACTCATGCAGATTGTTGTTTTGTGGAAGGTATTTTGTCTTTTGTTTGATCCTTAGGTGCTTGTGTTAGAAACTTCAACAATATGGCACTTTAAAGTTGAGTTTCAAAATTATAAGTTGCATTGGAGAGTGGGGAGCAAAAATGGGCATGTTGACATCATATGGTTTCATTTGTTGGAATATTCCTTGACTCTTTGCTTGGGACAAAATAATTTTTTGTTCACAGAGTATTTTCTTTTGTATTATTATACTTTTGCGTATTAAAATAAAAGGTGTGGGGGGCATATGGGGCCTCACCCCACACCCTAAGGGGTTGTGGAAAAGAGTGCAACCCACAAATGGCTACAATATTTATGAGGGGCTTGTGATTAGTAACACAAGTTTCTTATATATATATATATATATATATATATATATATATATATATATATATAATTCAAAAAAAATATTATATAAATATTTTTGTAATAAAATCATATCATCTATAATTATGGCTCCAGTTACTGTATGACTAAGGATGGACAATTTTTTAATGAGATTTTTGGGAAAAGCGGTTCAATTTGGACAACTTGATAGTCGATCTTGGGGTGGTTGGGCATCTTATATGCAATGTTAGAGTTGGATTTGAGCCTAATTATTCCTGATTGCAACTACCTTTTGGATCTGGTAACCACCTCCCAACTTCAAACCCTTATACATTTGGCCTCTTTTGTTTGGTTTGGATGAGTTAAATAGTAAAATTGACTTTCTCAAACCCTTTGAATGTAGCGGTGAGCTTAAATTTTCATCAAAAAGGTTCAATTTTGACCTATAATACAAAGCCACAAAGAGGACTCCACCCATAATCTAGCACTTAGGATCTCTCATAATGATTAACAAAGGCACCCAACTTGCATTAATACCATGCAAGATTTAGCTATGGAGATAGCCACCCAAGATCTAGAGCCCTATTGGAAAGCATTGTTAGCCATTTTTCTTGCTACCTTCAATCCTAAGTTGACATTAACAAGATTTAGACAATAGACTTTAATATGTTAACAACGTATCCAACTCTATTCACCGATTAAAGACAAGATGATGTAACTCGACAAGGCTATGCAAGCCTTCTTCACTTTGAGAACTATCAAACTCATGAGGGTATATGTGCATATATAATAAATTCATGAGGCACAATGCATTGCAAACACTTGGTATTGAATGATTCTCAAATAAAAAATAATAGGTACATTTAGTATACCAATTCAACGCCTAGTCATATTGTAGCTTCAAATACTTCTAAGAATGAAAACTAAACTAAAACTACTCCTAAAAACAAAAAAGTAAAATGACTTGAATTTGAATGGTATCTGAGACAAACTTGGTAAACTTCATTAGATCAATGCCTAATCCATAGTGCACAAAGTCAAGCTTTAAATCATAAACAGATCCATATAACAACAATTATTCCAATAAGCCAAACTTTAACACTTATGCTTGACATAAATGAATCCATTCGAACAACTACAAAATCATGCTTGTGTATCCTTATCATTAACTCAATTTCAAAATGTAAAATCAAATATTGTAATAGGCACAAGTTCCAAGTCAATTTTTAGTAGAAACATTCAAACTATTGTAAACAAAGATTGGTTTTATTAAATTTAGTAGGAAGACAAGTGTGTTGACCCTTACACAATTATAGCCCAAAGGCGTCAAAAGAGATCAACAAAACACTCACAATAAATGTGTTGGTAATTACAAGGATAGGCAATAAAAAAAAAACTAGCAGAAAGGATAGTAGCCCACCACAAGAGTGGCTAGATAGCTCACCCACGACGTGGGAAGGAGAATTCAATCCAAACGCACACGAATACTAGATTTATGTGGAAACCCAACAAGGGAAAAACCATGATGAGCAAGCCACTTGGAGCTATTGTCCAAATCTAACCTCACATATATAACAAGATTAAAAAACTTTATGGCCTAAAAAAACTAAAGGAAGTTGAAACTTTCTATTAGAAGCTTGTGTTGCAAGTATATTGTAATATATTGTTGATTTCTAAATACTATATTGGGTGTTTTTGGAAAGTGGTGTTTTTCCCTCAAAAGGGTTTTCCCCACATAAATCACTGTGCTATAGGATAAGTGTTAATTATGTTTATTTCTATTAAGTTTTTGTCACTATTGTAAAGCTCTAAAAGTGTTGCATAACCCTGCTCTCAAGGTTAATGTGGGAAGTTATGCTACCTTAGCTTCCTTACAACTTCATTGTGCCTAAAATTCCCTACTTAGGTGACTCCTTCATGTTTGACCCATCTCGCTATGAGTGCTTCCCCACAACTTTTGTCACCCCCTACAATTGATGATAGTCTTCTACCATGTCGTTGATCCCTAGTGGGGGGGTGTCACCTTTTGTCTCCCATTGTATTATGACCCTAGAAAATAGTATCACTTGAATTGTTGTTTGCAGAAGGAAAGGTCCTTCCCTTATGATTTCAAGCTTGGTGAAAGACAATTCAATACAAGACCCTTGTTTCACATTAGTTCCTGGCTCTAGTAAAAAGATTTTTTCTTTTTCCCAATTTCACTGCTCACAAGATGCTCTCTTTTTTCTTTAATGACTGCTCTATACTGAATCTAAACCTTCTTGCACTTATCTAATAAAAACTTGTATTATATTATAAAATACACCATTTTATCAATCATTTATTATTTTTCTTTTTCTCTTATTAAATTAAAGATTATCTTACTATCTCTTTAAAAAAAACCTTATTATATAAACTTGGGGCTTTACAAGAATGTGTATCCTATTTAATTTAATGTTATCAATCATTTCCTTTGTTCCAGCAATTTAGGACTATGTTAATGACGTCAATCTTCTAGCTGGTGATCTTGATGTGTCGTTTGTTACAGGGTTTAAAAAAAGGTGGAAATTAAAAGCATTAAAAATATGTGTTATTTTGCAAGTCATCCAATCATCTAGAAAGCTAATGAGATACACATTAAAACAAATAATGTTAGTAATAACTGAGAGGGGGGGTGAATCAGTGGCCTCAAAAATATTCCAATAATAAACCCTTAAAACTTAGTACCACATAATTATACCTCTAGTTATATTCAGTCCTATAAGATGAATGCCTCCAAATACTTATATCAAATTACTACTCGGAATGCTTTGTAAAACCTTCTACTGTAGATTTACCGATTAGCAGTCTATCAATTTATCGAAAGACAGTAAATTATCTAGAGTATATCGATCAATCCAATTAAGTTAAGTGTAATGCAAAACACTAAATTAATGACTCATAAACACATTGACACATGGATTTTTAACGTGGAAACCATGTTAAGGGAAAAACCACTTGGGACCGGCAACCCAAAATTTTCACTCTTTTGAAGTGAGCTCAGTGAAGAGCCAACCCTATTAAAGGTTACAAACACACTGTTAGGTGTGACCTTGTTAGAGGATTTAAAATTTTAGTCTGTCACTTGATATCAGGCATCTTTATGCTACCATCCTTGATCAAACACTCATTTGGCCTGTCAATAGGTACCTGGCATCTCATGTTATCTTCATGGTCAAACTTTTTGACACTCCATTGGATGTATCTCAATATAGAAAGGATCTTTAAATCTCACTCAGTTAAGAGACTTTCTGAATCAATGGTTAAACTGAAATAGTATGATCTGTTCACATATACAACTATACTTGCAGATTTTCAGATCTATTGTAATCTCACAAACTATTCTGATCAATATAACTCGGTTTATACCTTTGCTCCACTTTGATTCTTCTCGGTGATGTTGTGCTTTGTTGCTCGGTGTCTGCAAAATTATTTAGCTCTTTCCTTAGCTTGTTGATAAGCACTATATGAAGTTGCTCTTCATCAGTTTCTCTTTACCATCCTCTTGTTCATTCCTTCACCCACACCAATTTGTAATGAATTGAGTTGTCTCTTAAATAGACATGATATCACCATTGTTAGGTTCTTGATCTTCTTGATCTTGGTGTGATCCAAAATTCTTTCCAATCAGATTTAAAGCAAAACTCTTGTTTTATCTCGTTGAGATCTTCTTTCCAACTGGACAAATCAGCTTTAAATCAATTACTTATCTGTGGCTTATCTTGTCGATGAAAACAACGATAACTACCAGTTAACTCTATGTTTAGCTCTGCCAGCTAGATATTTTATCATTTGTGAACTCTAGTTATTTTCAGTGTAAACCCTCTGATAGCGTCGGTCAACACTTCACTTCTCCTCGGGCTTCTCCGTCGGTCTACACTATGTTTCAGGGTGTCAGGTTTTCTTGTGATTTTTCCTATCGGTAATAATCGTTAGTTTTCTTGCTCGTGCATCACTGTGACTTGGTTTTCGGTGATCTCTATCCGTCGGGTTCCACTGACCGTCGGTGTTTGTAGTCACAATGTGAATGCTTGTATTTTATGCATTACAGAAAGCATAATCTTTATCTCTCTAATTCTCTAAAGTTATCGACACTTTGATTATAGCCGATAAGATTATATCAAGTTGACATCAATGACAATACAATCCATTAACTGATTTAATGTCTTGCATTATCCTTCTGCATTTCGGTTATCAACTTAACATCTTCAAACATTCAATCAGTTACATGTCATCAATCTCTCTCTTTGGCATTGATGGCAACATACTACATTATCATACTATACTATCACTAATACAATATGAAATATACAGTTTCATCAAGCTTTTCTAATGTAACTATTACAAATGTCTGGCTCTCGGTAAGCTCACAATTAGCTTAGATTTGTTTCATGCGGAGTGGTTGTCTTCAATCTTTAATCCCTTCACTGGATAGATGTATCATCTGATATCGTTGTTATGATATGTGCTCTGCCTTGAATGTTCCTCTTCTTGATAAACTCTTTTTCCTTTGACATCATTCTTTCTCTTTGTCTGAACTCTCTCCCTTTTTTACTTCTCTCCCTTAGATGGATATTTCATATATAATCAATTTCTCTCCCTTAGAATATTGATTAACTCTTCATTTTTTATTCTCAGGAATTTCTCTTCATGGATAATGATATGATCTCTCCTTTTATCATATCTCTCATTTATGTGATATGGATATCATCTCTTCTTTTGTATGATAAAACAGGTTTCTCCCTGATGATAATTCTCCCTTTTGTATGATAATGAGATATTTCTCTCCCTTTGACAACAATGCCAAACAAAAGTATTTCTCCTTGATTTATCATCTATAGCATGTTCCATCTCTTTGCATAATATATTCCTTGAATTTCCCTATCCATCAGCAATACAATGTCCTAATTTTCAGTGTAGATTTGTACCTTGATGTGTATAGATGTATCTGTTGCTTTCCATCTCAGTGTTTGCATCAACATGACTGATCTTTAGATTTGGTATAGGCTGATGCAACCTCCTAGTCAGATTACTGACCGATAGACAAGGGTTGAACCCCTAGTCTCTGTCTTAGATACTCAAAAGTATCCTTCGGTAATGGCTTGGTGAATATATCAGCTAATTGTTCCTTTGATTGAACATATTCTAGTGTCACTTCTTTTTCTTGCACTTGTTCTCTCAGATAGTGATACTTGATAGCAATATGCTTAGTCCTAGCATGCATAACTAGATTCTTAGAAATATTTATTGCACTGGTATTATCACAATAGATAATTACTGTTCAAGTATCTTCATATGCATACCTTCCAGTAATTGTTTGATCAATGCAATATTAGAGCAATTTGTAGTAGCAGCCACATATTTTGCTTCTACAGTAGACTGAGAGATGCATCCTTGCTTCTTACTTATCAACATGACAAGTCTATCACCCATGAAGAATGCTCCTCTAGTTGTGCTCTTTCGGTAATCAATGTTTCCAGCCCAATCAACATCTGTATAGTCTTGTAGCTCAAATTTTCCTTCTCTTTTTTACCATAAGCCATAGTCCTCAGTGTTCTTCAGATATCTCAAAAAAATTTTGACAGCAGTCATATGTGATTCATTCGGATTAGCAGAGAATCTTGCAACTATCCCCACTGCATGTGCTATATCTAGTCTGGTGTGAACAACATACATCAGTTTGCCAATCATTGATCTATATAAGGTCTGATTTACCTCATTTGTCTTGTCTTATTTTTTCAACTTGCATCCAGTAGCCATAGGTGTTCCAACTGGTTTGGAATCTTCTATCTTGAATATCTTCAGCACTTCCTTGATGTATTTTTACTAAGTGATGTAAATGCCTGCATCTTGTTGAAGAATCTGTAGACCAAGAAAGAATTTGATCTCTCCAAACATAGACATTTCAAATTCCTTTCTCATTTCATCAGCAAAGGATTTGCATAACAATTCATTCCCTCCAAAAATGATATCATCAACAAAAATTTCAGCAATCAGAATATTACCATCGGTATCTTCTTTTAAGTACAGATTTCTATTTTCACTTGTTCTAACAAATTTTATGCTAATGAGATATGAGTAAAGTCTTTCATACCAGGCTCTCGGTGCTTGTTTCAATATATACAAGGCTTTGTGTAGTCTACATACCATGTTTCTCTTGTCTAGATTAACAAACCCTTCTGGTTGTTCAATGAATACCTTTTCTTCAAGTATTCCATTTAAGAATGCATATTTGACATCCATTTGGTATAACTTGAATCATTTTTAGCATAAGCAAGTAAGATTCTAACTCCTAGTCTATCAACGGGTGCAAAGGTTTCACCATAATCAATACCTTCTTCTTGTGCATATCTCTTGCATACTAATCTTGCTTTGTTTCTAGTGACTTCTCCATTCTCATTCAGCTTGTTTATAAATATCCATTTGGTACTGATGACATTCTTGTCATCTGGTCTCAGTACTAGTGTCCATGTATTGTTCTTCTCAATCTGTTCTATCTCTTCATTCATAGCACTGACCCATTCTTCATTCTCAAGTGCATTGTAAATAGATTTAGGCTCAAAATCACAAAGTAAACATCTGGTGTTAAGTGACTTACTTCTTGTTCTTATTCCAGCCTTCTTGTCTCCTATGATTTGATTCTGTGGATGATGTCTTCTGACATACTTGGCAAGTTTTGGTTCAGCTCTGTGTTCATCATTTTGATTATCTTCTTCACCTTCATTGTTCGGAACATCATCTTGAGTATTATCCTAATCGTCGATAATTGTAGCATGATGCTCAGGTGCAATGTTCTGATGCTCGGGAGTGACATACTATTGCTCGGGTAGGGTGTCGGGTTTTGTATAAATAAACCTGTTGTAGTCCTCTGGTTCCTTTTTGCTTTCCTTATCATTCTTTTCTACAAATTCATCTATTTTCACATTTGCACTTTCAATGATTTTGTTAAATGACTTGTTAAGACATTTATAAGCCTTGCTTTTGGTTGAATACCCCAGGAAGATACCTTCTTCACTTTTGTAGTCAAGTTTTCCATTTCCATCATCCTTCAATATATAACATTGACTACCAAAGATTCGGAAGTAACTTACATTGGGTGTATGACCATACCAAAGCTCATAGGGTGTCTTGTTTGTGTCATTCTTCAATTTTACTTTGTTTAGTGTATAGACAACAGTACTGATAGCTTCCCTCCAAAATTTTTGAGTGATGCTTTTCTCAATCATCAATGTTCTTGCACAATCAACAATTGATCTGTTTCTCCTCTCAGCAATTCCATTTTGTTGTGGTGTCCTTGGTGCAGAAACCTGTCTTTTAATTCCATGCTCATTGCAATAGTCAGTGAATTCATCTAAAGTAAATTCCCATCCTCTATCTGACCTTAAGCATTTCAATTTATTTTCACTTTGTTTTTCAACCATTGCTTTATTCCATTTAAACATCTTAAATGCTTCTGATTTATCTTTTAAAAACATGATTGTCATCATTCTAGAGAAATCATCAACAAAGGGAATGAAATACCTATCTCCATAGTAGCTCTTTGTCCTCATCGGTCCACATAGATCTGTATGAACTAATTCTAGAATTTTAGTAGATGTATGGGTTTTTCTCTTGAAACTTGACTTTGTCATATTGCCTTTTTGATAATTCTTGCACATGATATGCTCGGGCTTAGTCATCGTCGGTAAGCCTCTGACATTCTTTTTTTTTCTTATCTTTATCATGTTGTCAAAGTTCACATGACTCAATCTTTTGTGCCACAACCATAAGTATTTGTTTCTAGCCATCAAAAAAGTGGTGTTAGTGTCATCAAGATAGAAAAGGTTACCTTTTGTCTGCTTACCGGTAACAATCAACCTTCCTGATTCATTGTAGATCTTTGCCTTCTTATTTTCAAATGCTACTCTGTGACATAAATTTTTCAACTGAGAAACACTTAACAAATTATAATTTAGTCCTTTAACCCAGTAAGCATTTTCACATTTTATCAAGTTATTCAACATTATGGTTCCTTTACCTTCAACTGGACAAGGTGTATCATTACCCATTCTCACTGAACCACCATTATAGTATTCAAAAGTCTCAAAATTTTGTTTATCACTGGTCATATGGTGAGTGCAGCCATTATCTATGATCTAGACATCATTTTTACTAACTTTAGATACGAGTGCAGTTTCTACATACCTTTCTTCATCTTCATCTAAATCATCCTTCATGGCTACAAATACCATCTCGTTGTCTTCTTCTGATTTGGAGTCAGTGTCATCAACTTTGTTCTCAGCTAGGTAACAAGCTTTCTTCCCTTTGTGCTTGTATTCTCAGGTATCTCTCTTATCAGATTGTCGATTGCTCCGGTATTCTCTATTTTCAGCTTTGTCAAACTTCTTCTCATAAGGCCTATCATCTTTTCGTCGGTTTGGACATCTTGCAGCAAAGTGTCCAACCTCTTTACAATTGAAACATACAAGTGGTAATTTACCTTTGTATCTGTCTTTGCCTCTCTGCAATCTTCTAGCCATAAGTGCTTTAATTTCATCAAGTCCTTGATCCTCATTATCACTGTCACTATCATTTCTAACAGCATGTCTATGACTTGAGTTACTTATCTTTAGAGAAGATTTGAATGCAGATTCTATGGATGGTAAGACACTATTG
>MU228013.1:2723295-2753929 GCA_018584345.1 Thuja plicata
TGAGCTGTTAAACTCCCTTTCTAAGCACACAAGCTCTGATACCAATTGTTAGTAATAACTGAGAGGGGGGGTGAATCAGTGGCCTCAAAAATATTCCAATAATCAACCCTTAAAACTTAGTACCACATAATTATACCTCTAGTTATCTTCAATCATATAAGATGAATGCCTCCAAATACTTATATCAAATTACTACTCAGAATGCTTTGTAAAACCTTCTGCTGTAGATTTACCGATTAGCAGTCTGTCAATTTACCGAAAGACGGTAAATTATCTAGAGTATACCGATCAATCCAATTAAGTTAAGTGTAATGCAAAACACTAAATTAATGACTCATAAACACTTTGACACATGGATTTTTAACGTGGAAACCATGTTAAGCGAAAAACCACTTGGGACCGGTAACCCAAAATTTTTACTCTTCTGAAGTGAGCTCGATGAAGAGCCAACCCTGTTAAAGGTTACAAACACACTGTTAGGTGTGACCTTGTTAGAGGATTTAAAAGTTTAGTCTGTCACTTGATATCGGGCATCTCTATGCTACCATCCTTGATCAAACACTCACTTGGCCTGTCAATAGGTATCTGGCATCTCATGATATCTTCATGATCAAACTTTTTGATACTCCATTGGATGTATCTCAATATAGAAAGGATCTTTAAATCTCGCTCGGTTAAGAGACTTTCTGAATCAATGGTTAAACTGAAACATTATGATCTGTTTACACATACAACTATACTTGCAGATTTTCAGTTCTATTGTAATCTCACAAACTATTCTAATCAGTATAACTCTATTTATACCTTTGCTCCACTTTGATCATGCTCGGTGATGTTGTTCTTTGTTGCTCAGTGTCTGCAGAATTCTTTAGCTCTTTCCTTAGCTTGTTGATCAACATTGTATGAATTTGCTCTTCATCAGTTTCTCTTTAGCATCCTCTGGTTCATTCCCTCACCCACACCAATTCGTAATGAATTGAGTTGTCTCTTAAATAGACATGATATCACCGTTGTTAGGTTCTTGATCTTCTTGATCTTGGTGTGATCCACAATTCTCACCAATCAGATTTAAAGCAAAACTCTTATTTTATCTTGCTGATATCTTCTTGCCAACTGGACAAATCAGCTTTAAATCAATTACTTATCTCTGGCTTATCTTGTCGATGAAAACAATGATAACTACCAGTTAACTCTATATTTAGCTCTGTCAGCTAGATATTTTGTCGTTTGTGAACTCTAGTTATTTTCGGTTTAAACTCTCTGATAGCGTTGGTCAACACTTCAGTTCTCCTCGGGCTTCTCCGACTGTTTACACTGTTTCTAGTCGTCGGGTTTGCTTGTGATTCTTCTCATCAATTTTCTTGCTCGGGCATCACTATGACTTGGTTGTCGGTGGTTTCTATCCGTCGGGTTCCACTGACCGTCGGTGTTTGTAGTCACAATGTGATTGCTTGTATTTTATGCATTACAAAAAGCATAATTTTTATCTCTCTGATTCTCTGAAGTCTTTGACACTTTGATTATAACCGATTATATTATATCAAGTTGACATCAATGACAATATAATCAATTAACTGATTTAATGTATTGCATTATCCTTCTACATTTCAGTTATCAACTTAACATCTTCAAACATTCAATCAGTTACATTTCATCAAAGAATACACCAATTGTGGGACGTTGAAATAGACAATATTCTACCAAGTTTAATTGGTGGGTATTGGTTTGTTTTCCTTTTCAAGTGATATGATTGACATTTTCTAAGAAGGGGTCTTGATGCAATCAAGGATGGAGAAATCTCAAGGAGATCGGTCCAACCCTTGCAGCGAACATAGACAATGAAAGGAAACATGAAAAAATAGATAGAATAAGATATTTAGCATGTTATTATCATCAAAAATTATTTCAAACATATATGCAACATGTTTCACATGCCAGTCATACATGCCAAACACACAGGCATGATTACATGCAAAACCTTCCAAATCCTATCCAAGATAAGCCAAATAATCTTATGAGATCATTCTGGTCCTTAGAAATAAGTCCATAAGCTTATAAAGAAATCACAATCATCGGTCGGCCTTGAAAAGATTACATTCCCCAAGAAATGAGTAAATACATAACACCAAATAGGAGGACCCAAATCTTAAAGAGCAACCTCCAATGAAAGATTTAAGTAAAACAATCATAAAATTAAGTCGGCCTCAAACTTAATAATGCGTTGGCATAATTGTGCTCATAAAAAATCAACCGAAAGATCAGGAAACCAATTGGAAAACACAATGATCAACTGGAAAATGAAGAACATGACAGATACGCACAGAATCTACCATAATTTACGCGTGATGAAACCAAATGAGTTGCGATTTTAGGATAAGCTCCAAGACTAATCCAAGAACACGGTGTCACAATCGCAACCAAAAATAACAATCATAGATCGACCGCCACCAAAAACTACCCAATTGGAACATAACAGAAAACAAACTAAAGGAAATATTTTTTTTTTATGCAAGATTCCCAAGATCCTAAGATGCTCCTGCATCACCTAATGCAGTCAAGGATAGATAAACCTCAAGGAGATCGTTCCAACCTTTGCAACCAACATACACAACAAAAGGAAACAAGACAAAACAAATAGAATAAGAGATTCAACCTTTTATTATCATCAAAAATCATTTACAACATATCTGCAACATGTTTTTTCACATGCCAAGCACACAAGTTTGATTACACTAAAAACCTTCCAAATCCTATTCACGCTAAGCCAAATAACCTTATGAGATCATCTTTCTCTTTAGGAACAAGTTCATAAGCTTATAAAGCAATCAGAATCATCGGTCGGCCTTGAAAAGATATCATTCCCCAATAAATGAGTAAATACATTACACCTAAATGAGTTAGAACCCAAATCTTAAAGAAGAACCTCCAATGAAATATTTAAGTGAAGCGATCATAAAACTATGTCGGCCTCAAACATAATAATGCACTGGCACGATCGCGCTCGAAAAACCAACCAAAAGATCGAAAAACACACTAATCAACCAGGAAATGAAAAACATGACAGATACACGAAGAATCTGTCATAATTTACGTATGATTAAACCAAATGAGTTGTGATCATAGGATAAGATCCAGCACTAAGCCAAGAGCATGTTGTCATGACTGCAAGCACAAATCGACCATCGAAAACACCAAAAATTACCCAACTGAAACATAACAAAAAACAAACTAAAAGAAATCTTTTTGGTTGATGCAAGATTGTTAAGATCCTAAGATGCTCCGGTATCACCTGATGCAGTCAAGGATGGAGAAATCTCAAGAAGATCGGTCCAACCCTTGCAGCCAACATACATAACAAAAGGAAAGAAGAAAAAATAGATAGAATAAGAGATTCAGCCTTTTACTATCATCAAAAATTATTTATAACAGGTTTGCAACATGTTGTTTCATATGCCAAGCACATAGACCTGATTACACTCAAAACCTTCAAAATCCTATCCAAGTTAAGCCAAATAATCTTATGAGATCATCCTACTCCTTAGGAACAAGTCCATAAGCTTATAAAACAATCACAATCATCGGTCAGCCTTGGAAAGATTACATTCCCCAACAAATGAGTAAATACATTACACCCAAATAGGTCAAGACTCAAATCTTAAAGAACAATCTCCAATGAAATATTTAAGTGAAGCAACCATAAAACTAAGTCGGCCTCAAGCGTAATAATGCATTGGCATGATCGCATTCGAAAAAACCAATCAAAATATCGGGAAATCGATCAGAAAATACAATGATCAACTAGGAAATGAAGAAAAGGACATATACGTGAAGAATCTTCCATAACTTACACCTGATTAAATCAAATGAGTTGTGATCATATGATAAGCTCTAGGACTAAGCCAGGAACACGTTATCACGACCGCAACCAAAAATAGCAAGCACGGATTGACCGCCACCAAAAACACAAAAAAATTCCCAACTGGAACAGAACAGAAAACAAACCAAAGGAAATCTTTTTGGTTGATGCCAGATTGCCAAGATCCTAAGATGCTCCTGCATCACCTGATGTAGTCAAGGATGGAGAAACCTCAAGGAGATCGGTCCAACTGTTGCAACAAACATACAAAATGAAAGGAAACAAGAAAAAACAAAAAGAATAAGAGATTCATCGTTTTATTATCATCGAAATTCATTTACAACAGATCTGCAACATGTAGTTTCACATGTCATTCATACATGCCAAGAACACAAGCATGATTACACTTAACCTTCCAATTCCTATCCAAAAGAAGCCAAATAATCTTATGAGATCATCCTACTCCTTAGGAACAAGTCCATAAGCTTATAAAGAATTCACAATCACCATCAACTTTAAAAAAATTACAATCCCCAAGGAATGAGTAAATACATTACACCCAAATAGGTCAGGACCCAAATCTTAAAGAACAACCTCCGATGAAATATTTAAGTAAAGCAGTCATAAAACTAAGTTGGCCTAAAATGAAATAATGTGTTCGTTTGATCACACTCGTAAAAATCAATAGGAAGATCAGGAAACTGATCAAAAAACACAATGATCAACCGGGAAATGAAGAACATGATAGATATGCGAAGAATCTGCCATAAGCTACGTGTGATGAAACCAAATGATTTGCAATCATAGGATAAGCTCCAGGACTAAGCCAAGAACACATTGTCACGACCGCAACCAAACATAACAAGCACATATCGACCACCACCAAAAACTGCCCAACATGAACATAACAGAAAAAAAACTAACAGAAAAAATTTTGGTTGATGCAAGATTGTCAAGATCTTAAGATGCTCCTACATCACCTAATACAGTTAAGGATAGATAAACCTCATGGATATCGGTCCAACCCTTGCAGCCAACATACATAATGAAAGGAGAGAAGACAACACAGACAGAATTACATATTCAACCTTTTATTATCATAGAAAATTATTTACAATAGATTTGCAACATGTCAGTCATACATTCCAAGAGCACAGGCCTGATTACACTCAAAACCTTCCAAATCCTATCCAAGCTAAGCCAAATAATCTTATGAGATCATCTTGCTCCTTAGGAACAAGTCCATAAGCTTATAAAGCAATCACAATCATCGATCGGCCTTGAAAAGATTACATTCCTCAAGAAATGAGTAAATACATTACATCCAAATAGGTTAGGACCAAAATCTCCAATGAAAGATTTAGGTGAAGCGATCATAAAACTAAGTCGGACTCAAACGTAATAATGTGCTTGCACAATCACACTCAGAAAAACCAATAGGAAGATCGGAAAATCGATTGGAAAATACAATGATCAACCGGGAAATGAAGAACAAGACAAATACGTGAAGAATCTCTCATAAATTATGTGTGATGAAACCAAATGAGTTGCAATCATAGGATAAGCTTCAGGACTAAGCTAAGAACACGTTGTCGTGACTGAAACCAAAAATAACAAGCACAGATCGACCGCCACCAAAAACACTTAAAACTGCCCAACTGGAACATAACAGAAAATAAACTAAAGGAAATATTTTTGGTTGATGCAAGATTTCCAAGATCCTAAGATGCTCTTGCATCACCTGATGCAATCAAGGATGGAGAAACCTCAATGAGATTTATCCAACCCTTGCAGCCAACATACACAACGAAAATAAACAAGACAAAATAGATAGAATAAGAGATTCAACCTTTTATTATCATCAAAAATTATTTACAACATATCTATAACATGTTGTTTCATATGCAAGTCATACATGCCAAGCACACAGGTTTGATTACACTCAAAACCTTCCAAATCTTATCCTAGCTAAGCCAAATAATCCTATGAGATCATCATGCTCCTTAGGAACAATTCCATAAACTTATAAAGCAATCACAATCATCGGTAGGCCTTGAAATAATAAATTCTCCAATAAATGAGTAAATACATTACACCCAAATAGGTTAGGAGCCAAATCTTAAAGAAAACCCTCCAATGAAAGATTTAAGTGAAGCGATCATAAAATTAAGTCGGCATAAAAAAAAATGTGCTAGCACGATCGCACTCGAAAAAACCAACCAGAAGATCGAGAAACAATTTGGAAAACATAATGATCAACCAGAAAATGAAGAACATGACAGATATGCGAAGAATCTAGCATAACTTACGCACAATGAAACTAAATGAGTTGCGATCATAGGATAAGCTCTAGGACTAAGACAAGAACACGTCATGACCGCAACCAAAAATAATAAGCATAGATTGACCGCCACCAAAAACACCAAAAATTGCCCAACTAGAACATAACAGAAAATTATTTTGGTTGATGCAAGATTTCCAAGATCCTAAGATGCTCTTGCATCACCTTATGCAGTCAAGTATGGAGAAACCTCAAGGAGATCAGTTCATCCATTGCACCAAACATACACAACCAAATGAAACAAGAAAAAATATAAAGAATAAGAGATTCATCCTTTTATTATCATCGAAAATTATTTACAACATATATGAAACATGTTGTTTCACATGCTAGATATACATACCAAGAACACATGCCTTATTACACTCAGAACCTTCCAAATCCTATAAAATCTAAGACAAATAATCTTATGAGATCATCATACTCCTTAGGAACAAGTCCATAAGCTTATAAAGAAATTACAATCATCAGTCGGCCTTGAAAATATTACATTCCCCGAGAAATGAGTAAATACATTACACCCAAATAGGTCAAGACCCAAATCTTAAAGAAAAACCTCGAATGAAATATTTAGGTGAAGCGATCATAAAACTAATTCGGCCTCAAACGTAATAATGCATTGGCATGATCGTGCTCAGAACAACCAGCCGTAAGATCGGAAAACTGATCAGAAAACACAATGATCAACAGGGAAGTGAAGAACGAGACAGATACACAAAGAATTTGCCATAACATATGCGTGATTAAATCAAATGAGTTGCAATCGTATGATATGCTCCAGGACTAAGCCAAGAACACATTGTCATGACCGCAACCAAAAATAACAAGCACAGATCGACCACCACCAAAAATACCAAAAACTATCTAGCTAGAACATAACACAAAACAAACTAAAGGAAATCTTTTTGGTTGATGCAAGATTGTCAAGATCCTAAGATGCTCCTGCATCACCTGATGTAGTCAAGGATGGAGAAACCTCAAGGAGATTTGTCCAACCCTTGCAACCAACATACACAACAAAAGGAAACAAGACAAAACAGATCAAATAAGATATTCAACATTTTATTATCATCGAAAATCATTTACAACATATTTGCAACATGTTTCACATGTCAGTCATACATGTCAAGCACACATGCTTGATTACACTCAAAACCTTCCAAATCTTATCCAAGCTAAGCCAAATAATCTTATGAGATCATCATGCTCCTTAGCAAAAATTCCATAAGCTTATAAAGCAATCACAATCATCAGTCGGCCATGAAAATACTGAATTCCCCAATAAATGAGTAAATACATTACACCCAAATAGGTCAGGACCCAAATCTTTAAAAACAACCTCCAATGAAATCTTTAAGTGAAGCGATCATAAAACTAAGTCGGCCTTAAACGTAATAATGCACTGGCACAATCGCGCTAGGAAAAACCAACCAGAAGATCGAGAAACCGTTCGGAAAAGATAATGATCAACCAAAGAAATGAAGAATAGGACATATACGCGAAGAATATGTCATAACTTACGCGTGATGAAACCAAATGAGTTGCGATCATAGGATAAGCTCAAAGACTAAGCCAAGAACACGTCACGATCGAAACCAAAAATAAAAAGCATAGATCAACCCCCAGTAAAAACACCAAAAACTACCCAACTGGAACAAAATACAAAAAAAATAAAGAAAATATTTTTGGTTGATGCAAGAATGCCAAGATCCTAAGATACTCCTGCATCACCTGATGCAGTCGAGGATAGAGAAACCTTAAGGAGTTCGGTCCAACACTTGCAGCCAACATACACAACGAAAGGAAACAAGACAAAATAGATAGAATAAGAGATTCAGCCTTTTATTATCATCGAAAATCATTTACAACAGATCTACAACATGTTTCACATGCCAGTCATACATGCCAAGCACATAGGCTTTGATTACACTCAAAACCTTCCAAATCCTATTCAAGCTAAACCAAATAGTCTTATGAAATCATCTTGCTCCTTAAGAAAAAGTTCATAAGCTTATAAAGCAATCACAATCATCGGTCGGTCTTGAAAAGATTATATTCCCTAAGAAATGAGTAAATACATTACACCCAAATAGGTCAAGACCCAAATCTTAAAGATTAACCTTCAACGAAATATTTAAGTGAAGCGAACATAAAACTAAGTCGGCCTCAAAAGTAATAATGTGTTGGCATGATAGCGATTGGACAAACCAACCAGAAGATTGAGAAACCGATCGGAAAACACAATGATCAACTATGAAATGAAGGACAGAATACAGACATGAGGAATCTGTCATAACTTACGCATCATGAAACCAAATAAGTTGTGATCATAGAATAAGATCTAGGACCAAACCAAGAACACATTGTCACGACCGCAACCAAAAATAACAAGCACAAATTGACCACCACCAAAAACACCAAAAACTGCCCAACTGGAATAGAACATAAAATAAACTAAAGGAAATCTTTTTGGTTGATGCAAGATTGCCAAGATCCTAAGATGGTCCTATGAAGTCAAGGATGGAGAAACCTCAAGGAGATCGGTCCAACCCTTGCAGCCAACATACTAAACGAAAAGAAACAAGACAAAATAGATAGAATAAGAGATTCAGCCTCTTATTATCATCGAAAATCTTTCACAACAGATTTGCAACATGTTTCACATGCTAGTCATACATGTCAAGCACACAGGCCTAATTACACACAAAATCTTTCAAATTCTATCCAAGCTAATCTAAATAATCTTACGAGATCATCCTACTTCTTAGAAACAAGTCCACAAGCTTATAAAGAAATCACAATCAGTGATCAGATTTGAAAAGATTACATTCCCCAAGAAATGAGTAGATACATTCCACCCAAATAGGTCAAGGCCCAAAATCTTAAAGAACAACCTCAAATGAAAGATTTAAGTGAAGCAATCATAAAACTAAGTCGGCCTCAAATGTAATAATGCAGTGGTACGATCGTGCTCAGAAAAACCAACCGAAAGATTGGGAAACCGATCGGAAAACACAATGATCAACCGGGAAATGAAGAACAAGACAGATAGGTGAAGAATCTTTCATACCTTACGTGCGATGAAACCAAATGAGTTGTGATCATACAATAAGCTCCATGACTAAGCCAAAAACACATTGTCACGACCGCAACCAAAACTAACAAGCACAGATCGACCGCCACCAAAAACACCAAAAACTGCCTAACTAGAACATAATAGGAAACAAACTAAAGGAAATCTTTTTGGTTGATGCAAAATTCTCAAGATCCTAAGATCCTCCTACATCACCCGATGTAGTCAAGGATGGAGAAACCTCAAGGAGAACGGTCCAACCCTTGCAGCCAACATACACAACGAAAGGAAACAAGACAAAACATATAGAATAAGAGATTCAACATTTTTTTATCATCGAAAATCATTTACAACATATCTGCAACATGTTTCACATGCCAAGCACACAAGCTTGATTACACTCAAAACTTTCCAAATCCTATCCAAGCTAAGCCAAATAATCTTATGCGATCATCCTGCTCCTTAGGAACACGTCCATAAGCTTATAAAGCAATCACAATCATCAGTTGGCCTTGAAAAGATTATATTCCCAAATAAATGAGTAAATACATTACACCCAAATAGGTCAGGACCCAAATCTTAAAGAACAACCTCCAATGAAAGATTGAAGTGAAGCGATCATAAAACTAAGTTGTCCTCAAACGTAATAATGCGTTGGCACGATCGCGCTCAGAAAATCCAACCAGAAGATCGGGAAATCGATCGGAAACATTGATCAACAAGGAAATGAAGAACAAGACAGATACGCGAAGAATCTGCCATAACTTACGCGTGATGAAACCAAATGAGTTGCGATCATAGGATAAGCTCCAAGACTAAGCCAAGAACACGATGTCACATGTGCAACCAAAAATAACAAGTGCAGATCGACCGCCACCTGAAACACCAAAAACTGCCCAACTAGAACATAACAGAAAATAAACTAAAGGAAATCTTTTTGGTTGATGCAAGATTGTCAATGTCCTAAGTTGCTCCAGCATCACTTTATGCATTCAAGGATGGAGAAACCTCAAGTAGATCAGTCCAACCCTTGCCGCCAACATACACAACGAAAGGAAACAAGACAAAATAGATAGAATAAGAGATTCATCCTTTTACTATCATCAAAAATTATTTACAACAAATCTGCAACATGTTGTTTCACATGTCAGTCATACGTGCCAAGTACATAGGCCTAATAACACTCAAAACCTTCCAAATCCTACCCAAGTAAGCCAAATAATCTTATGAGATCATCTTGCTCCTTAGGAACAAGTCCATAAGCTTATAAAGCAATCACAGTCATCGATCAGCTTTGACAAGATTGCATTGCCCAAAAAATGAGTAAATACATTGCACCCAAATAGGTCAGGACCCAAATCTTAAAGAACAAACTGAAAGATTTAAGTGAAGCAATCATAAAACTAAGTCGGCCTCAAACGTAATATTGCATTAGCACGATCGCGCTCAGAAAAACCAACCGAAAGATCGAAAAATTGATCGGAAAACACAATGATCAATCAGGAAATGAAGAACAGGACAAATATGTGAAGAATGTGTCATACCTTACGCGCGACAAAACCAAATGAGTTGCGATCATAGGATAAGCTCCAAGACTAAGCAAAGAACACATTGTCACGACCACAACCAAAAATAACAAGCACAAATCGAGCGCCACCAAAAACAACCCAACTAGAATAGAACATAAAATAAACTAAAAGAAATTTTTTTGGTTGATGCAAGATTGCCAATATCCTAAGATGCTTTTGCATTAGACACCCCTGGTAAAAGAAAATGTTTCATAAGAGAAACTTATGAACATTTGACAAGTTGTGGAACATAAATCCCATGCTTGTTTTGGATCCAAACCTCCTTTTTATCTGTATCTCTCTGCCTATGCACTCTCCTTGGTCAGATCCATCAACTTACTCCTCTTTGTACTCGCTCCATCGTACCTTCTATCAACACCAAATCTCAAATCACTACCTTTCCCTTATGTATAACTGATCTACCTCTATTACAAACTCTCATCTGTTCAGCAACCAAAGTGGTATGCTGCTCCACTTTACCCTTCTTACAATCTAATACCAACTTACCTTCATCAGATTTACTTTCCAGATCCTTCTTCCGATCCATACTAATCTTTGTAGTCTGCTTCTCTGAACAATAACTTTTCAGCATACTCAAATTCCTCACACTTCCTCCTTATGCTTCCTTCAAAGGAACTAGAGTAAACTTTTGTCCATCCTTCTCTATTGTGACCAAATTTCTTCTGCAATCATTAATAACTCCTCTATCAAATTGCCAAGGTCTTCTCAATAGAACATGACAAGCACTCATAGACACCACATCACTAACACTTCATCTTTGTAAGGTCCAATGTTGAAATTAACCAAACATTGTTCTTTCACCTCCACCATATGATCATCTGAAAACCAACCTATCCCATAAAGACAATGATGTTTAAGCCTCTTCAATCCAAGCTTTTGCACTATCTCTGTTGATACCAAGTTGGTAGTACTATCACTGTTCATAACAACTTTACAACATTTACCTCCTAATTTGCAAACAATCATAAACAAATTTCTCCTTTGTAAAGGTTCAACTTCCCTCTTGCTCAACATGACTCTCCTAAGCATAAGAAACTCTCCTATCTCAGGCTCGGCTTCATTTTCCACAATTTCACCAATAGTTTGTTCCTCGTGTGACATAAGATTCGGTTTACCCATGTTCTTACTATTTCCTTCAGTATATTGAAAAGCCCTGTGTCCAATGCCACCACATTTGAAAAAGTGTCCTTGAACTCTTTGCTACCATTCCCTCTTCTAGGTATTCTTTGATCAGATTCAACTTCAATAGTTTGCTTCTCTTTGTCATTGTTGCTAACTTGTTTTTCTTTCCCTCTAAGGTTACTTTGTCTCAACTTCAACTCATCTTTTGTCTTTTATGCATACTGATAAACATCCTCAATAGTACTAATCCTCAACATACTCAACTCATCATGAATATTAAATCTCAAACCATTAACATACCTAGCCACCTTCTCCTTAGATACCTCCTTCTGACCATATCTGATAATTATCTTATAGAACTCTTTTGTATATTCCTCCACACTCATGTCTTTCTGCCTCAAATTCTACGACTTCTTGAACAACTCTAACTCATAATCCTCATGAATGAATTTAGTTTTTAACCTAGCAACTATCACCCTCCATCTAGTGATTTTTTCTCACCATGTTCTCTCTTTCCGCAATTCCTTCCACTACAAGGCAGCATGACCCTTCAACTTTGTCTGTGCTAACCTAACCCTATGTGGATCTCTGATATCTTCAAGCTCAAAGTAATCTTCTAACTCTCCAATCCAGTCTATCAAATCCTCAGGATGCAATGAACCGCTGAAAGTAGAAACATCCATCTTATGACCTTTACTTGTGCCACAGCTCTCATCATTCTCTCCTCATCTACAAGGATCTCAGCATCTACAGTCTCAAGATCTTCAACAACCTCAAATTCCTCTTCAGTCTTAGGATTCCTCCTCAATCCAGTCAACACACTTTTGATCTCATTCCTCATCTCCACTCTCCAATCAATATGCCTTCAACACTCAACAACCAACAGTAGCAACAGCAAACCCTTCCTAGCAACTTTGTATAAGTCCTTTGTGTTTGCATGTCAGAACTACACTCTACCACCTCATGATCAACAGGTCTAGGGCTTCACAAGTCATGAACTCAAATCTACCAACACAAGAATCTCAACCTTATTCAACCTCAATCTTGTTCATCCTTCAACCTCACTTTGATACCACCTGATGTCGTCAGGGATGGAGAAACCTTAGGGAGATCGGTCCAACCCTTGGAACCAACATACACAACGAAAGCAAACAAGACAAAACAAATAGAATAAGAGTTTCAGCGTTTTATTATCATCGAAAATCATTTACAACAGATCTGCAACATGGTGTTTAACATGTCAGACATACATGCCAAGCACACATGCTTGATTACACTCGAAGCCTTCCAAATCCTATCCAAGCTAAGCCAAATAATCTTATGAAATCATCATGCTCCTTAAGAACAAGTCCATAAGCTTATAAATACATTCTTGAAAATATTGCATTCCCCAAGAAATGAGTAAATACATTATTCCCAAATAGGTCAGGACCCAAATCCTAAAGAACAACCTCCAATGAAAGATTTAAGTGAAGTGATCATAAAACTAAGCCGGCTTCAAACGTAATAATGCGCTAGCACGATCGCGCTCGAAAAAACCAAACAAAAAATTAGTAAACCGATCGAAAAACACAATGATCAACCGGGAAAAAAAATAGGACAAATACGCAAAGAATCTGCCATAACTTACGTGCAATGAAACCAAATGAGTTGCGATCATAGGATAGGCTCTAGGACTAAGCCAAGAACACGTTGTCACAACCGCAACCAAAAATAACAAGTACAAATCGACCGCCACCAAAAACTACCCAACTAGAACAAAACAAAAAACAAACTAAAGGAAAACTTTTTGGTTGATGTAAGATTGCCAAGATCCTAAGATGCTCCTACATCAAGTCTCGTAGAGGTACTTTAAGGATTGTTTTTATTTACAATAGCGAAGGGTTTCATGGGAAGAAGAAAATCATGTAACGAAGTAAATTAGATTGTGATCCCATCAAAAGGAGCTTTCTAAAATATTTCAACATGTGTTGTTGGGGTCCTATGGATTTTGTAATAATAGACAAACTTAAAACTTTAAATTAAAAAAATAGGAAGCTCATTGTTTTGCAATTATCTTTTTGACAATAATAAACAATAAATGTTCAATTATATAACTAAATCTACAATATTTTAGACAAAATTTATTTAAATTATAGATGACATAAATGTAACATCTAAATTTTAAGAAATATTGGAGACTTTCCAAATCCCAAAGACACCAACTTAAATATAAAATTTTAAAAATAGCTCTTATTTTTTCACACAAAATTCATATTTTTCTTCTCCTAGAACCCCATGCTATATATGAAGATCGTGCATTATCAACTCTGGGAGGCCTTACAATTTTGTGCAAGAAAGTAGTAACCCCTTGCCTTTTAGATTTAAGATTTTAAATGGATCACCTTTATATAGATTTTAAAAGGGTCTTTGATTGCAATCTCATGTAGAGGTCTCAAATATAGTTGAAACTGCTCAAATTCTTCATTAGTGGTCACATGGATTTTTCTGTCTAGTTTGGTTTAAAATTTTATGCTCCCAAAAAAATTGGTGGTTTCAAGAAGACACCACCTTTGTCTCCATTATTTTGTGCATGATAAAAATAAATAAATAAATCATTTTTTTCCTTCAAAAATATTTTTAACTAAAATCAAAACTTAGATGTTTGACAAGTGACGGATAATATTCCTAAACTGGTGGGGCACTTTCTAGCCCCACCCTACTTTCACTCGCTTCCTCAAAAGTAATAGCTTCTATTTTTTAGAAAAATATTCTAAATAATCGTGTAGCAAATTTATTTTTTCTTCATGGTACCTCGTCTTCCTCAACCCCGCCAACTTATTTATTGTATTTAATTGAATATGCAAAATAATAAAATTGATGAGACCACCTGCTTACATAAATTTTGAAGCTTATATTTTTAAAGCTAAACCACAAATATAAAATTCATTGAACGGCCAATTTTTAAAATTCTCAAAAAAATATCAGCAACACCCACTGCATTATTGAAAGCTGCCCCCTCCACAAGACCACAGCTTTTGAGGACTTAAAGTCTGTCCCAGACTTAATAAAATTCTGTTGATAAATGGAATTCATCTATAACTTTTTAAATTCTGTTGATAAATGGTATTCCTCTATAACTTTTTTGTTTTAGCTTTACAGTAATAGATTCTTAACTTAAGATTTAGCATTCTTTAAAAAAAAAATATTGACCAACATTTTCTAACTTTTAACAAAGGCTTCTGTGCAGAAGTACATTGCAACATAAACTAGAAGCCACCTAGAAAATCTTAAGAAAAAAGATAAAATGAATCTACAATATAAAAGATTCTTGCAAACATGCTTCCCATACTTCAAAATTATGTGATTAGATATTAGACATAAATAAACGGGACAATAACAAGATATTTTTTAATTTGCGTAAAATTAAAGGTGCTATGATTCCCTGGAGTAAAACATAAAGAAAAAGGTTCCTTTCTGAAAAAGGATTCTGCTTATCAGGCTAAGAGAATTTTTGTTATTGTACCATCTTTCTCTGATCATATATAGCATATATCTTTTCCACGTATTCTCAACTCCTCTTCGAAGACATGTTTAGTAGGAGAGAAATCGTTGCAGACGTCGTAACAATTTGCAGCAGCGCTCCTGAGACAAAAATGTATAAAACAAACAAAAATACATATCAAAGAAAATGGTAATAAAACAAATTTCAAACCATGCAATAACGAGAGATGAGCCTACCTATAAATATTCGCCACGTCTCGAAAGTATCTAATAACACTGACAAGGAATCTCTGTCTTCGTTCTGTTTTGAATCTCTAGTGAACTGTTCAACATATAAGAACAATATTAAAATGTAGATATTGAGAGACCATGAGCCTACAACCAAAAACATTGTCGATCACCCTGCATATTGTTAAACGTATTAATTTAGCTTCAAATATCATAACTAACTTAGAGTGTCAATTTTTTCTCATGAAAACCTGCCCTGGCTCATATCAATTGGATGTTCATGCACCCAGATCGCTGCATCTGATTAGATAAATGTTGTTGGTGGAATCAACTCATCATTATGAATTTGCTACCAAACGATTCGAAATCTTAGGATGACAAGAATCGGGTATTCCAAAATAAGCTTAAACTGATTGTCTGTCATGTATAACCTTGTTGACATTTCATACAGGTTTAACAATATATGAGGAGATTCTGCTGCCCAAGATAAACAATTGTAGTCAAACTAGTTTGTGTTATTGCCTTTGCAGCAATGAGGTATCAAAACAATATACCAGCATATTACATGGTACATATACCAAACTAGAAAGATATAATATAATATAATATGCAAAGTATGGACTTACCAGATACCAGATAATGAAAACCTGAAAGATCAAATATGTGGAGAAACCAATATGTAGAAAACTCATTAATCACATTTATCACATAGCAAAATCATATCAATATACACCACATTAAATTCAGCAAACTGAATTGAACTTTGGGAAATGCAAAAACATATGCAATGGGTCACTAAGTAAAAACCACGAACACGATCTTATTATCAAAAAATATAATCTGTATTGGCACCCATAACACCAGACCAGCGCTCTCCTTGTCCAGTGTACAAAGATCCAAAGGCACTAGGAGTACTCCCAGTTCACCCAAAGATAACGTGAAGGAGGCTTCCAGCTTGTAGAAGATAGAGCATTGGCAAATTGTGAATCTGAATGAACAGTACATATGATCTATCAGAATTCAAGACAGAAAATTAATTAGCCCTTTGGCGGGAGTGCCCCTTGGCACGTAATGCCCAGATACAACATTATCCAAGTACAAAATATTTTTTGATATCGAAGGATGCTTTCTACAAAGAGTACCATTTTCAATGACTCATATTTCTAAGTATAGGGATTGCAATAGTTTAGAGAGAATTCAGAAAGCATGGAAAGTGGTTTCTTCTCATCTTAAAGTTTCAATATACAGATTTCTGACTGCCGAAACTTGCCAGTAGTAGAATTCAGCTCTATCAGACCATCTCAAATTCACTTGAATCTGTTTCAAGGCTTGCAGGCAGGATCCTTCCTAAGATAGGGATTGGCAAATGAAAATATTAGCAGAACTCTAACCAGGCAGAATAGTTCTCTGAGAGAGATATCTGAATTTACTTTTAAGCTCTACTAAGTTTGCCTGTGGAGGTGATTAACATGGTTAGCCATGATAGTAGATTTAATGAATTTCTATTAGGAAGGTCAACCCAGATGTTGAGATTGTGGTTGGCTTAACAGTAGACCAATCCCTTAGAAAAATCCCACTGAGAAACTTTGCATTAATTCATGGCCAAAACTGAAAGCATGTTAATGAATACATGAAACAGAGAATATCGATTGTACTTTTGATCAAAAAACTAAATAGGCTAAAAAATATACTATAATTTAGTGTGGATTAGATGGACACTCCCTGATAAAGCAAATCACAAAGATAAAGAGAATAGAGTTATGCTTTTCTAGGTATCTCTTGAAAATCACCCACTATTTAAGCATCAAATGTGCTTCCAAAAGAAATCCAAGCTGTGCAAGCATTAATGTGACTTGGAATATTAAGAGTTTTGAATTGCTCCAAGAGGACATGTCCCTTGCCCTAAATGCAGGGGCAAGTAGGAAAGGTCCCCTCCCATCCCCCTTTTTGAAAAAGTAAGAAACATCCCGAGCATGTCCCAAAAAAATAAGGGATATAGGGGACAGCTAGTGTACATCCAAACCACCCTGAGAATAGCTAGCTGTCCCATATGACCCAAGCATTTTTTGGTGTTTTCAATAAAACACACAATTTTGATTGAGAGGGATGGGTGGTCCATGAAGGTCTCTGTGGTTTTTGTTAATATTTTCAGATTTATGTAAGGAAAAAACACAATCTACAGATAGCCTTCAAGACTGAAAATAATAATGACAAAATTAACAAAGAAGGGAGAAGATAATACCCGATTTTGTAGCAAATAATTACTCTTCACTTTGAGCCTAATGTACTTACATCTTAAGCTGCATATCTTCTTCTAATGTGTATAAGAAATGAATAATTATTATTCAATGTATGACTGCTGCAATAATCAAATTCGGATCTGCTTATGGAGCGAATTTCCTTGACATGTTATGTCTTCTATATCTCAGATAATTCGCACCATAGGTCACCTATATATATGTGTGAAGACATCCAAAAGACACATCTAAACATCAATGGTAAAGGCCAACCTGAATCGGATAAGTATATTTCGCATGGTATTAAGTTATTAACACAAGTCATCCCTTATGAACAACATGAAGTCGTCCCTCTAAAAGATGTTACTTATCTTTTATTCAGAATTTAATACAATATTTAACGAGATGTATGTTGAGATAAATAATAAATAATAAGTATATTATTTATTATTCATCTCAGCATATATGTTATTAATTTGATCTTTCCGAAAAGGCCACAAATATCAATACTCCCTCTTGGTCTTGAGGGAAGATCAAAATAAATCTCATAATCAACATAATGTAGTTAGGTGAAGTAATCAATCATATCATGTCACAAGAATAACTCATGATGTAAAGTATAATCACAGAGTCTCAACACTCTAATGCTCAAATGTCCAAGAGCCTCAACGCTCAAATATGCAAGAGCCTCAATGCTCAAATATGTAGGAGCCTCAACCCTCAAACATATGTAGTGCCTACAAAGACAAATGTATGAATATGTTAGTATAACAAAATGCTCATATTCTCACCATGCCAAGTTTATTTCTAAAATACTCAATTTTGTTATTAGCAAGGGGTTTGGTTAGAATATCTACAGTTTGTTCCTCAGTACAGACATTTTTTAATTTAATAGCTTTCCTTTCTACCATGTCTCTAACATAGTGATATGGAATTTCAATATGTTTGGATATGTTGTGGAGCACGGGGTTAATTGCAAGTTTAATACAACTTTGGTTATCACAGTGAATAACTATAGGTTCCAGGGGTTGACCAAATAATCCTACAAGGAGTTTTCTTAGTCA
The DNA here is from genome assembly GCA_018584345.1 of Thuja plicata. Taxonomy (NCBI): domain Eukaryota; kingdom Viridiplantae; phylum Streptophyta; class Pinopsida; order Cupressales; family Cupressaceae; genus Thuja; species Thuja plicata. The sequence goes on from MU228013.1 coordinate 2,742,289, forward strand.
AATTGCTTCTCAAGCTCCTAAGGAGGCAGCAATGTACTCAGCTTTAGTAGAGCTTTGGGCAACAGAATTTTGTTCCTTTGTAAACCAAGAGATCATAGCTGATCCTAAGCTAAAACATCCTGAAGTACTCTTACGATCTGATGAGCATCCGGCCTAATCTGAATTTGTGAAGCCGTGAAATTCTAATTTCTCATTTTTATATAATAAGCCATACTCTAAGGTTCCTCAAAGATATCTTAAAATGTGTTGAACTGCACTCATATGAAGTTGTTTTGGTTCTACCATAAATTGACTTAGAGTATTTACAGCATAACATATGTCAAGTCTAGAGTTAATTAAGTACATTAAGGATCCAATAATTTGTCTATAAAGAGTAGGATCTGTCAATTCTGAACTAGACATAGCTTCCCTCAACTTGAGAAGATTTGTTTCCATGGGAGTTGACATAGGTTTGTAGTCCATCATGCCAAATCTTTTTAATATATCAATTGTGTATTTACCTTGATTTAAGATGATTCCATTAGATTGTTGCCACACTTCTAAGCCAAGGAAGTAGTGGAGTCCTAGGTCCTTCATTTCATATTCCTTTTCAAGATCTAGTTTGCACTTTTCTATGAGGTATTCTTCACCTGTAATTAGAAGATCATCCACATATAATACTAAAATTAACATATCACCATTTGTAATCTTAAAGTATAAATTAGAGTTTGCATCGTTCTTAGAGAATCCTAATCCGAAAAGATAACGATCTATCCTTTTATACCAAGCTCGAGGAGCTTGTTTGAGCCCATATAGTGCTTTCTTGAGTTTACATACGTGAGATGGTTGATCATGAATAATGAATCCTTCAAGTTGTTCTAAATAAACTTCTTCTATTTCCCCATTTAGAACAGCAATTTTCACATCCATTTGATGAATCTTCCATCCTTTGGATGCTGCAATGGCAATTATAGTTCTAACAGATGTATAACGTGCAACAGGTGCAAAGGTTTCTTCATAGTCAATTCCTTCCTTTTGGGAGAAACCTCTAGCTACAAATCTTGCTTTATGTTTTTCTATACTTCCATCTGCAGCATGTTTTATTTTGAATATCCATTTAGAAGATACTACAGACTTGTCTTTAGGTCTAGGGACAATGTCCCAAACATCATTCTTAATAATGGATCTATATTCTTCTATCAGAGCATCTTTCCATGCTTGGTGGGAGAGAGCCTCTTCAGAAGAGGAAGGTTCTGAATCTATAATCTCACTCATAAATGCAATATAGTTAGTGTATCTCTTTGGTCTTTTGTTTTCCCTAAACGTTCCTGGAGGAGTTGCATAGTTGTTTGCATCTTCTAACATCTTTGTGGCCCAAAGTGGCCTCTTCTTGATGGTAGTGGAAGAGCTAGGTTTGCATGGGATATCTATAGGTTCAAGAGCATCTTCAGTGATCTCATTTCTCTCCCTCTGAATCTCGAAAGGTTGAATTTTATCAATGGATTGAGATAAATTATTATACTCATAAGTATCCTTAGATTTTGAGAAGGCAAGATCTTCAAATATTACATTTCTACTCGATTCGATTTGATTTTGACCCAGAAGGTAGATTCTATATGCTTTGGCTGAATCATTGTATCCTACAAATATACCTTTCTTTCCTGATGGTTCTAGTTTAGATATCTTCTCTTTAGGAATATGGAAGTATATAGGACATCCAAAAATTCTTAGGTGACTGATGTCAGGTTTGTTCCCAGTAAATGCTTCTTCAGGAGTCTTATTTTCTAAGGATGAATGAGGGCATCTGTTTTGAATATAGACTGCAGTGTTAGATGCCTCAGCCCAAAGAGGAATGAGAAGATCCTGATCGTGAAGCATAGCTCTTGTAGCTTCTACTATGGTTCTATTTTTCCTTTCTGCAACACCATTTTGTTGGGGATTATAAGGAACTGTAAACTCCCTCTTAATTCCTGCTTCTCTACAGTAGGTGTTGAAGACTTCAGAAGTGTACTCGCCTCCATTATCTGATCTAAGAACTTTTATCCTTTTGTTGGTGAGATATTCTATTAGAGATTTAAATTCTTTAAATTTCTTGAGAACTTCAATTGATTCTTTGCTTTTGAAAAAGTATATCCATGTTTTCCTAGAGAAATTGTCTACAAATATAATATAATATAATATAGACATCCTCCTATGGATGGTACAGCATGGGCTCACAAAGGTCTGTGTGAATGATTTCTAGAATTTCTTTAGTTTTACTTTCACTGTTGTTAAAGGTAGTCTTAACATTCTTTCCTAGAGCGCAACCTTTACAGACACCTTCATGTTTTAAGGGTATGTTAGGAAGACCTAGAACTAGATTGAACATAGATGATAATGTCTGAAAATTTAGGTGACCTAATCTCCTATTCCATAGTTCACAAGAATCAGTGGATGCAATTGAGAGGGCTTGAAGAGAGGTTGTATCAAGCTTGTATAAGCATTCATGACGAATTCCTATAGTATAGGCTTGTTTTAGGTTTGAATTTTTAGGGGATGCCAATACATTCCCTTCCATAAAGGTGATTCTATAGCCTTTATCCTCAAGGGCTGATATGGAGACAATATTTCGTTTTATGCCTAGGACATATAAGACTTCGGATAGTTGAAGGGTTATCCTAGATTTCAATTGGATAAGGCAATTCCCATGATAGGGTAAGAGGTATCATCTCCTATGGTGACTTCTTCTCTACAGGTTTCTACAAATGAATCTAAATTCTCTTTGAATCCAGTTATATGCCTAGAAGCCCTACTATCAATAACCCAAGAATATCGATTAGATGTTTGAGTTGATAGGACAGAATAGAGGGCTAGATTTTCCATAATTTCTAAGCCTTAAAAGTTTGAGATTGTTTTCATAAAATCTGAGAAGGATCTTTCCTTACCTAGGCTCTGATACCATGTTAATATTTTCAGATTTATGTAAGGAAAAAATACAATCTATAGATAGCCTTTAAGACTGAAAATAATAATGACAAAAGTAACAAAGAAGGGAGAAGATAATACCCGATTTTGTAGCAAATAATTACTCTTCACTTTGAGCCTAATGTACTTCCATCTTCAATTGCATATCTTCTTCTAATGTGTATAAGAAATGAATAATTATTATTCAATGTATGACTGCTGCAATAATCAAATTTGGATCTGCTTATAGAACGAATTTTCTTGACATGTTATGTCTTCTATATCTCAAATAATTCTCACCATAGGTCACCTATATATATATATATGAAGACATCCAAAAGATACACCTCAACAACAATGGTAAAGGCCGACCTGAATCGGATAAGTATATTTCGCATGGTATTAACACAAGTCATCCCTTATGAACAACATGAAGTCGTCCCTCTAAAAGATGTTACTTATCTTTTATTCAGAATTTAGTACAATATTTAATGAGATGTATGTTGAGATAAGTAATAAATAATAAGTATATTATTTATTATTCATCTCAGCATATATGTTATTAATTTGATCTTTCTGAAAAGACCACAAATATCAACAGTTTTGATGGTCACCATTTGGGCTTGGTGGCAAGGGCTCCACCCACAGAACCCAAACTGCATTGCAATAAAGAACGTACCAGCGGTGTTGCCCCTGGACCCCATGAGAAGTGCTGCCCCTCAACCCCAGTGGGAGCACTGACCCTCAATCTCATTGGGGGCATTGTCCCCAAAATCCTACCAATTTATTAGTATAACCAAGTAAATGACCAATGATTAATCCTGAGCACAAAACCTACAAAATAGCAAAACACACAAGATCTCTGCATCTTCATAGTTAAAGTCAAGGTTTATCTTATTTAATACATTGGAAAAAGTGTTCAGTATACAAGGACTACCACAGACAAAGTTGGCATGTTATAGTTCTTATATTGCTGAATACAGGTTAAGTTAAAGTCAACAAGAAATGCCCACTTTCATAATGCAAAACATTAAAATGTATCAATCATACCCTTCACAAACAATTGATAAAACAATCCCATTTATAAGTGTCCCAGTCGAAGACAAACTAGAACATAACCAGTTATCTCAAAGTTTTTACTTAATCATTCCTCTTTGTTAATTAGTTTGACAACATAGCATGCAATCTTGAAATGAAAACGTAACATGCAGCCTTAAACTTCAAGATAACTTTGATAATTGATCCCACTTGAATATACACACCAATTATGCATATCTTTATTAACTCATGCACATATGCATATATGTGTGGGTGTGCGCATGTGCTTGTCTTATCGTATGAATATTTGAAATTTCCTTATATATTAATTTTTTTTATTGTTTAATAGCTCTCCCTTGCCATCCTAAACAATGGACTTGCCTGGAAACATGTACCCTTGTCCCCTGCCATGCCTGTCCCTAAAACTTGGGCGAGCATAGCATGAGACTCATTTTTTTGGCACCATTTTTTTGAAGTGCATATTTTTCATAAAGAATCTTTTTTTTGGTAAATAATGCATATTTTGCATTTACGCATGTAGAAATACACAATGTACACAGCTTCTAAGCAAGTATGAAGATTACAAAATTGTTGTGGCCATAGGAAGACAAAATTGGCCATGATCAATCCCTATAACAATACAGCTACATTAATATCTATAATATTTCTAGTAAGAAGTTGTCTATGAGTGAGGTTTATTTCCATCGTTGTTTTTGTCATCAATAAGCACAAAATTCCAGTCTACTTCATTCATTGGAACAATTTTTCAAAAAATTCATTACCATAAAAGCCTTATTTCTCCTATTCTTCTCTATTCAGTGATGCAGGAGCATCCAGGTCCATAGGCGATCCTGCATCAACCAAAAAAATATATTGGTTTGTTTTATCTCAATTTTGGTATTCTTGGCATCTCTCAGCATCAGGTAACCTTTGATTTTATCAGAATTGAAAAAATGGAGTTTTTATCTCAATGCAGTTTTTGATGCTTCACAAGTAGTTTTTGCAGAGATAATTATTTTAGAAAACCTATGAAGGATAGGTTAAAATTATTTTATAAGGATATTCTTGAATAATATGGAAAAGGGTTTGCGGCCATATCTCTCACTGCTTGGGAGAATTTAATGCCAGTAGTTTGCACCAACAATTTTGCGAGAAATTAAAATTTATAAAAGGCTGGAGCAAAATCCTTTGGAGGGAAGCATTATGATGTTATTTCACTTATCTTGGCCAGTTTTCAGGCAAAACGGAGCTTTCAAGAAAAAGATACATCAAAAGTTACTTTCCGACGTCTAATCACACACTTCCAAAACATCAATTTGATCAAATTATTCTGGTATGATAATAAAAAGATTGTAGCAATTAAATCATTGGATTTTGTTCCTTCATGATTCATATTTACATTGCATAAAGAAGTTTGGGAAATTGAATTTGATAATAGACCCAAAAAAATTACTTTGAGAGCCCAAAAAGGTGTTTGATCACCCTTTCAAAAAATTAACTCATGTAAAATATGTGCTGCTGATTATTATTTTCAAACATCAAATTGTATTTAAATGAGAAAGATAACGTAGAATTCTAAAAGAAGAAATAAGGTAAGGGAGAGGAAGATGAAAAGTGGAAATTGAAAGGATGGGAGCAATTCTTGAAAGCTATTTATTAAAACATCAATAAAATATTAATTAGAACAGCAACAAAGAGGGAGAGAAGATGCAGATTTCAAGGAAGTGGAAGCTACATTGAGTTGGGAAGAAAATGAAGAGAAATACATGAATTGTGAGAGAGCCATAAGAGGCTAAGTTTGTAATTTTACTGCAGATTTCTTATCTGTTATTTGATGCGACTGATTTGCAAGATTGTTATCAATAAAATGAAGTATGTGTTTATTTTGCATTTAGTTGTATTGTGAGTTTTTGTTGTGAGAAGAGAATCACTTGCATCACTCAATCACCAGTTGAGGGAGTTAAGAGAACCCACGAGTCGGCTACTACACCATTGCTGATCAACAAGGCTGTAATTGGGATGGTGAAGCCGTGTCTAGGAATGCATCAATCAATATCTGGTCTAGCCCTCCCAACCAAGCCAATTTGATAAGAGCTTTCCCCAAAGTTTTGATGAGTCGTTTAGATCTAGCAAAAGAGCAATTAAACATTGAGCTTATATCAATGTTATCTTGATTCCTCTAATGAGTTGCCAATAATCCATCCCCTAGAGCCGTTATAAGGGCATGAATAACAACTCCACATTCTATCTTGAAGACCTTTATTCATTGATCTGAGATATTGCCTAAGAATGTGGTTTGTCTTTTGTTTGCTATCAATCTAACATTGAAATCCATGTTTCAAATATCACACTTGCTTTTTTGGCGAGATGCAAGGGAGATATAAGAATGCTGTCAAATCAACTCACATAGATAAGTAGGAGATATTTTCCACAGCAAGTCAAATTGTGATATTGCTATCAAGGTTCAACTGTGTAGTTTTCGAGTCAAGCTCCTTGACCCATCCGGGAAGACCCGATACTTCACCCCTATGAGCATCACCTCGATGCAATGAGTGCAAAGTGTTCCATTCATTCTCATGAGAGATGGGTTCTTGTGAACCACTACTCATGAAACATGGGTCAATGAGTTTGACTAAAAAACTACACAGTTGAATCCTGATAGCAATATCACAACTAGCATAGATGTTACTTTCAGCTTAATGCTTGTCATTCTTCCTACATAAATGACAGTGCAGTTGTTGTACTCACTCATTACGTTTCTTTATGAAATCGATTTATTTGCATGCTTCTCAAGTCACCAATGGTGTTCCCTGTTCATCAATAATTTCTAGTGTGAGGCCAAATGCTATGAAATTTTACCCTTAGCCCAACTATATGATTGAAGATCAATGCTTGAGACAACAACTTTTTTAATAATTTCAAATTAGTATCAAAAGATTCCAACAACAAACTTTTTAATAATTTCAAAGTAGTATCAAAAGATTCCAAGGCATCTGCATGCTTGTTAATTATGCACTCCACTTCTTTGTCGGTGGTATAGTTAGCTAAGAAGTTGCTTCATTGTTGATTTCTCTAAGGTCTGTATACATGTTGTAGCGAAAAGGCTCTGACAATCTAGGATCAGTCAATGTTTTTGTTAGATATTGATGATTGTCCAGTTTGAAGATCCCCTGCTGCTATGAATGGTGTTCGTCGTTGATAATGACCACTGAATCTCCTTCCACCTTTACATTGCATACACCAAGTTTTTAATATGCATAAAGACCGAGAAGGAGACATGTCCCTTTTTTGAGCTAAAAAATTAGCAGTTTAATTTAAGTAGACAAAAAGGTATCTTTCATTTTATAAAAAGAAACTCATATTTTATTATTAAATAAAAAGTAATTCAAAGTTTTGTTATAAAGTGTTTTTAAAAGGAGGGCCAAAAATGATGTCACTAGGACAAAGGGGCTAATTGAAATATCAAATTAATAAGAAAAAGAATTTGAGGAACTTCTTGAGGAAGGCTAGAAATAGCAAACAAGTGATTATAAAAGGAGCTGGGCTAGAGAAAAATATATCCATTGTCTGTTGTCAAAAACCTCTTTCTTAAAGGATTGAGCATATGGTGTTTATCTTTTAGCTAGAGGATGATAACCCTCTCAATTTCCGAATTGGACGTGGGGACAAAACCCCTCTTATCCAACAGTGGCGATACCATTTAGGAAATGCATTTGTGCAAATAGATTAGTTTCAAGAGTATATTGAAGATTTACGAAGCTGTGGCAAAGATAAAAGAATTTTCGACTTCTGATTGGTTTGTGGTTTTCCAGGCTCAATTATTTGGTTGTTTGGGATTTCTCAGAATATCCTAAGTTGATTTTGTTCTCTAAAATATGGGTGATGTTTACCCACTAGGGTAACCTAGTTTACTGATGCACAGACGTTGTACGGAAATGCAAATACATATGATAGATCAGAGAATACCAGAATCTTTATTAATCATTTGTAACTTCAGTACATTTACAATAGTCACTATCCGCATATTCCCTCCGAAGAGAAAGTACATTGCTTATATAAAACCCGACGGGGTGTGACCAAACGTCACCATCGATTCCCAACCGTCGTCCGATAGTAACTAAGTACCGTCGGCCACACATAATATAACTAACACAGCATAAAGTAAGTACTACGGCTAACATCATCCCCCCCTAAAGAAAAGTCGTCTCCGGACGACAACAAAATATCCGGGACAGAACAAGATAGGAATGATGAACCACTACGTACAAGAACCAAAACATGCTGCTCAGTCTCATTCTCTACCAAGTGCTGCAAATCAGCAGCTCAAATGATACTGCCTCCAACCACTCTGTCCTCAATAGCCATGTCGCCTTCTCCACACCCAACTGCTGGTATACCAAGCCAAGTCTTGCTCTACTGCCTCCAACCTGGTGGTCAGCTCCTCCCAAGCTCTTTGTGCCTCCACCACGGCAGCCTCATGTCCAGCTAAGACATACTCCTCAAAGCGCAGTACCCTGCTACCTCTCTCACCACCACTGGCGCGCGGACAATCAATGCCTGCAGCATCTCTAGGTCTCATCTGTTCAACTCTGTGCGTTTACAACCTCCAAGTCCGTTTCCCTCGACGGCTTATAGCTTCCCCTACAATGCTTAGCTTCACACTACTTTCTCACCGTGCGGAACAAACCCAACGCTTACCCTGACGGCGTTGGTACCCCAAACTCTAGGTTGTAGTGTGCCTCAACAATAAAATAGGGGTTTGGGGGCAACGCCCCTGCGGGGTCGAGGGGCAGCCAAGACCAATTTAGCACCTTCAAACCCACACAAAAGTCCATGGCGCACACCGTTTTTGTGCTTTTCGTCCAATGCCATACTCTTTCTGCCAACTGCTTCAATGCCTGTGTAAATGGCCAATAACTATGTTTTCTTCACTAACTGTTTATGTCCTTCCCTTCGGTGCCATACGCTATTCGCTGTGAACTATTCTTTATTTGTCGTTTTTTTTTTTTTAAGAGAATGTGATGCCATAACTGCAACACCGTACGGTGTACGGAATGTGGAATTCTTCCTCGGCTTCTTCTCCAAGATGCATATAGATTTGCCGTAATAACCTCTCTCTTGTTTCCTTTATGTCGTGCATGCTTAGCACGGCACCATACGGCCGTACGGTGATGCCTGTTCTCCTTGAGACCATCCGGTATTGCATTTCCCTTGTATCCCGCCGTACAGTCGTTCGCTTGTATGACCTTCTGATGCTCTTTTCCGTACGGCTATTATGGCCACTATTTATTTGGCATTCGCAACTCCTGCCAGTACGGGCCGTACGGCCTCCACATGTGCGGCAAACTATTTGAAATTGCTCGCTGTACAGTCGCATGTAAAAGAGCAAGGGTTTTTTTTGTTTTTTTCACAACTTTTTCGTTTGTACGGCATCAAGTCGTACATACCGTACGGACTTTTATATATATTTAGCTATGCTTTCATCCGTACGGAATCGGGCCGAACGGTGCCAAATTTGTCCTTTTTCAATGTTTCGTTCGTACGGTGCCATACAGACGATCGTTTCCTTTTTTTCTTTTTTCTTTTTTTTTTCTAAGTAAGCATTTCAAATTCCTAACGGGCCCAGTGGTCTTTTTCTTGCTACCATTCGTGATATATTTTCAGCTTCGACCCATTGACTGCGTCCGGAACCACCTGGCCGTCGCATGTCCATAACTTCACTGCCCCATTTGTGGCAACTTCTCGAAATTTATATGGGCCTAGCCACTTTGCTTTGAATTTGCCAGGTTTTATTTCATTTCGCCCATTAAACTTCAATAGCAACTGACCTGGCGTGAACTGTGTCTGCTTCATCGCCCACTGTGCCAGCAGTCATTTCTCTTCGAGTCTGTTCTCAATGGCTATCCTTAGACTTGGTACCATAAATTCAACAGGAACCATGGTCTCTCGCCCGTAAATTAGGAGAATAAAGATTTTGAAGGCTACGGCCACAGGGTTCCAACCGTCGCCGACACAAGCGTCGTCACTGAGGTTTTTCCCTTTTGATTTTACCTCCTGGTATTTGATGAGTTCTTCCTTCCTAAACTGGTGTGCGGGGGTGGCTTCCTCCTTCCTAATGCTTGGCATGTTACAAGATGGTGTGAAGAACTCGTAATCTTCCATTTGCGAATGAAAGAGGCCATTCATTGAATCTCCATCATCCCCAGAACATTCTTCCAACTCCAACACCCCTTCGTCATTGGGCTCCATTCTTCTTTGCCCTCCGTCTTCTCCCAATTGCTCTCCTTCAGATTCTGAGTCCGAAGATGCTAACTCCTCGCTCACCATTTGCGTGCGGAGATCAATCACGTACTTCCTCCCGACTTTCTCCATGGTGAGTGTGTTCCGCTTCCAGTTGTGATTCACCTTCGCCGAGGTGAGCCACCCTCATCCCAAAATAGCATCGTACCCCTTTTTCTTTAGTGGGATCACCACAAAGTCGAGTATGAAGGGTTGTGTACCAATCATCACACGTTGAGCCATGAGGGTCCCGATGGGTTTGATGCCATGCTGGTCCGTTCCCAACAGGTTGAATGTCGGAGGCCACAGCTTGGGTTTCTCCAACTTTTTCCATGTCTCCTCCGGAAGTACATTTACTCTGGACCCCCCATCTATAATGGTTTCTGTGAGAGTGGTGCCACGGATACCCATCTCGACCACCGTTGGGTGGCGCCCACTATTCACGGCTAGCAACATAGGATTTGTGGCAAGACTTGGAGGAGTTTCGGATACCTGACGAGATTGTGATGGTGTCGTGTTAAGGATAGCCATCCTTAATTGAGGTATGGTTTCCAGGAGGGCCTAGAGTTTTACCGGCACCTCCGTCTGTAATACCTACCTTAGGATGTTTTCATCCACCTTTGTGCGTGAGGTGCGGGTAGCTTCCTGGGTCTCCGTCTCCATACGGGGATCCAAATATGTGGCCTTCTTTGCTTGGCCCCTTGTAAGTACGAGCACGGTATTATCAATGTCTATGAAGTTCACTCCCTTCAGACAGTGTGCATCGTCGTGGTCGCCGGGACCACACCAGCGGCATAGCTTCTGCAGGGTGTCACCCTTGTCACAATCCCTTGCAAAGTGACCCCACTGATTGCAAGCTCGGCACTGGATCAACGGCCGACCCTTGGAGTCATATTGTATTCAACTCCTTGTGTTGGTGTTGTTGTTGTTACTACCCCTTCCACCACCGTGTTGGTTGCCTCCGTACCCGCCCGATGTAGATGGTTGCTCTTGGGTAAATAGCACTTGTTGATTCCTCACTTTCATGTTGTATGGGCATTCCTTGGTGGAATGGCCCATAATTTGGCAAATATCACACAATGCATTTTTGGGACACGACCCCTTCGTATGGCCGCTCTCCTTGCAGTCTGTACACCACATGTCATCTTCCCCCTTGCTGGTACCCCCTTTCATGGTCTTGAACTCCATCATTCTCTCCATGTCCTTTTGGAGTGCCATGACTTTTTTCTTTGACTCGCCATCACTGCTACTGTCATCGTCCGCAGGATCATCTTTGTCGGAAGAAGACTTGCTTCTTTTCTTCTTGGAGGTCTTTTGTTCGCTCTCCAAGTCCATCGCCCGGTTATAGGCATCTTCGTATGAGGTGGGGGGCACTATCTTCATTTTCCTCCGTAGGTTCGAT
>MU228013.1:2762300-2775112 GCA_018584345.1 Thuja plicata
ACACACACACACATTCATTCAATCAACAACCAAAGCACAAGGCACTAGGGCTTTTCACTAATTTACATCTTTTAGGTAATTCTTGTTTGACAACCCACAAAAACTTAGCCAATTTTCTGCCATTTGGAGTTTTGGACAAAAAGATACTAAGGATTTTGACAGCTTTCCCAAACGTTTTCATCAGCCATTAAAAACCTTACTCAAAATTAAACCAATTTCCCCTTTCAACTCCCATTACATACATATCTGTCCGACTTTGTTTATGCACCAAGACTGATTTAACTATTCTTGTTTCACATAAGGTAGGAAATCTACTGAGTGGATAGCAAAGTTTTGGCGATAATATCATTTTCATTCATAAGTGAAGTTTAGCAACTCACTTCACTACCATGAGAAGAAGACAAACTCCCAATGCAAAAATCTTTTGGAAGAGATTTGAATCTTCATGGAGAATGATTCAAGTGAGCTCGTTAGAAATTGGACAAGACTTTATGAAGACAGGCTCATCACAGAATTTTGGAAAATGAATGTTTACTAAAGAAATGACAAAAATCTATTCAGTGAAACCTCTAATATTTCTTCAATGTGAACTACCATACTTTACATCAACACATACCATGATCAATCTGGTATTTTAAATACATCTCTATACAAAAAACACCAAGAGATATCGATTTTGCCATATTATATTAATTTAAGATTTATTTTATTTTATTTTACAACTATTTACAATTATTTTACTTTTTTTGCATTGTCTACTTTATTTTTATTTGTAGACTATTTTTATTTACTTAAAAGTTCTTTTGTTTTTAAACTATTTAAGAAATATTTTAATTTATTTACATTGTTTGAACTTTTATTTGAAGTTATTTTATTTCGATTTATGTAATAGTTATTTTATAGCTTTAGCTGTGTTTTAATTTTTGTTAAGACACTCGTGCCATTACACTCCACCCCTTGGTGCGATTATAGTTACACCTCAGTGTAATTACGCTAGTATAAATATCTTAAATACATCTATCTTAAGAAAGGCCAAAAGATATCAATTTGAATCTATTTTGATTTGCTTGAAAAATATTTTATTTTACTTTTAAATTGTATCTACTAAGTTTGCTTTTTTTCAATAATACAAATATTTTTTTACTTTGGTATGTGACTTTTAATTTTAATTTTGAGAAAGCCACCATTTGGTAATTTTAATTTCTAAAAATCAACTATTAACATCCCACTTTTAATATTTATATTTTAAACTGGTCATTACTATTTTTGTTGATAAATATTAAATTTTAATCATGAAACGGTAGATTAATTTTAAAAAATATTATTTTTCATTTTTAATTTATGTTTGCAGTTAATTATTTGATTTTTAAATAATAAATAATATTTATACATATATCTAAATTAGAATTTTGATGAGGACATATAATTGTTTCTATGGGGTGTTTATTTTGAAAATATTATGTTTATAACTAAAATAGCAAAATATTAATATTTTGACATGTAAATGGTTGTCAAATTTAAGTAAAAAGGTAAGAGTTTTGTTAACACACTCATGCCATTACACTTTATCCCCTTGCTGCCATTGTAGAATGCCTCTCAAAATTAAAAAACATAAAAAATCTCACTAAAGCTTTCTTTGTGTTGAAACGCGGAAGTGAGTGCTCCAGACCAGATCACATTAAGTGCATTTTCAAATTCAAAACCTGTAATTTTGGCTTCTCAAGGTATAAAACATTCAAAGATCTTCAGTATCACGAACTCAAATTTCTATATCATGTCGTGTTTAGATTGGAAAAACCTCGAGCATTCTACTCATCATTTGAGATGATGTCCTTGTTGACACTTCACTCCCTCTTGCTTTCTCAAGAGCTACAGTATTCCATATAGTAAGATTTGCATTCTTCTATTGGGTAAAATCATTCAAAATAATAGGATCAAAAACTCCAGCTCTATAAATATCTGGAGATGTGTGTTTAACAGATTCCCTGTGGAGAAAAAAATGTGGCAATCTTGCTATTTTTGGCACACAATTCTTCTTATAATTAGATTTTTCTTTCCACTAGAAAAATACCCTTGTTATGCTGCTGATTTTAATAAAAAATATTTGGGTTATACTTATAGTTTGTTATTTTTTTACATGTATACTTTGTGTTGGGATTGTAATGTTTATACAATGACTGTATGCATATATGCTTAGTTTATCAAATGCCAAGTGGGGAGAATTTATAGTCTTCATTAATATTAAATTAATTTTGACACACTAAATATTATTTACCAGCAATTGCATCTTAGTGTACAATAAGTATGTCAATGATGATTGTATTAGTGTTTTTTCTCTCTTTCTCTATTAATATCTCTAGCAATTTCCATCTCTATTTTCACTTCAATCCCAGCAATTGCATCTTAGTTTACAATGAGTATGTCAATGATGATTCTATTAGTCTTTTTTTCTCTCTTTCTCTCAATTTTGATGGGAATATGAAGATAGCTTAAGACTGAGCTTTTATAAGCTTTTGAACCTTTAAACTAATCAATTTGAAAATCATTCATTCTATTAATTTCTCTAAAAATTTCCATCTCTATTTTTACTTGAACTTCAATCCCAGCTAAAAAGGAGTCCCACACCCCGATCAGTTATCGCCTTAAAAGGCATCCAAGTAAACCATATTAGCAAACAGATGCATCCATTGGAAGTTGTTGACAACATTGATACCCACGTGCTTCCTCAACAAGTCTCTAGATTTAAAATAACGGGTTGTTTGACCACCACTACTCTGGACTGCAGAAACCATTAGGTATTTCAATGTCATCGATGAGAAATTCCTCCTTAAAAACCTTGCGAGGCCAAAAATTGAGAGATTATATCATTATTAACCCAATATTGGTTGGCTGAAGTGAGAAAATCCCTACCTAGAACCATCCTAATGGTCTCCATTGCAAGTAGCTCCAGAGCCTTGCAAATAGGATCGGTGTCTTTCCCAATTTAGGGTGCCACTAAAAGTACCATTCTTCTATCTGTTTATGAAAATATGTCATTCAAGTTCGAAGGGCCTATACTCTTGGGTCAGATCAAACATCGCTGGAAATAATTTTGTACTTTCCATCAGCATTGTCATTTGCCAATTTATTAGCCTCCAAACTACCCTCCCTGAAAATATGATTAAACAGAACTGCATCAAAGCTATTGAACAATTCTTGAGCCTTTTCTAAAAGTGCTCCGAGTTCCCCGAGTTCCCAATTAGGTGCGAATCCAAATTGTAAAGCAGTGATGACCAAAGGCGAGTCGCCTTCAACTTCTAACATTTTAATCCCAAGCTCTTTACTGGGAGTGAGGTTATGCATAAGGGCAAGAAATTCTCAAAGAAATTCTGCCTCATTGTTGGTTCCCTTTAATCCTTTCATGTTGATTGCAGGATCCTTCTAGCTTAAGGGACGCAAATGGGAAAACCTTGGCCTAAATCATTTAGTTTGCTCCTTAAATATATATTTTCAATTGCATGTTTGCAGTCAAAGAATGGTCATTGCTTTTAGTCACCATGTACTGTAAGTAATGGGGAGGTTTTACTGTACATATTTTTCTATTCTGATTAGTTTTCTTGGAGGGAAACTGCCTATTAAGCTGAAGCTTACCGGTGATCTGAGATTTCCATTCACAAGAGATAACTTCAGTCTATATATCAAATTACAAGAAACACAATCTAAGGCACAACAACATTTTCAATATTACTCGAGCTTGAATCATATGCCACTCCATTTCTTTTGACTTGCATGACGTGCATCATATAGTTTCATAAAGTGCTCACATCATATTTTGGATACTTAAAACAATATTGAATGCATTAATATTCATACAGTGAGGTGGATAGCCCCATAATAGAATAACTAAATAAGAAAAACAATCCAACTACGAAAATATTCAATAATTATATAATATATCCATTGAAGCATTGCCTTGAGCTCATGCATCGAACTGTGTAAGCAAGTATTATGTCACTGTTAGCTTGAAGGAAACAATTATTCCATTCTTCAGCCTTAAAGAAGGTAGAAAAACAAATGTTTGAGAAAATTCAACAAAGAATGCTCTTACCTCACCTGATAGGTGACCCAAACTGCCACATGAAACAGATAGTGCCGTTGCAAAAGATGATGCAAAAATGTACAACTTCAGTAACATAGAACTGGTGCGCCTTCGACCTTGCAAAAATTATAATTGATTCAAATTATAAAGCATGATTTTGTACAAGTAAAAGCAAAGTATCTATAGTATACCCACTCATTAATCAGAAAAAACATATTGAGAGCAAGATCAACAATTATAAACATTCATACCAAAATCAAGAAAATATAAAGTGTCCTACATAGAATAGATAGAATCTCATGCAGGTTGTTGTCAATCGCCTATTTCTCCACTGATGATAGCAACCAAGATCAAGAAAATATAAAGCATCCTACATAGAATAAATAGAATCTCATGCAGGCTGTTGTCAATCACCTATTTCTCCACTGATGATTGCAATAATCCCACTTGTAATTGAAATGAATACGATTTTGCTGACTTCCCTTCCTTTTAACATTACCAGTGCTAACCATAGTAAGCCCAGTGCCTGACAAGCAACCTGTAAACTCACACAATTGCAAACCAAACAAAGGCAACAGTTAATATATTACTTTTGGTTCTTATGCATTAATATAAGCGATTACCAATGAGAGCAATTTGAAAACACGAGGAAGTCAACTAATATGCAATCCTGACACCAAGTTTCCTACGGAATGGCAAATCCTCCTCAGAAATGAAAAGTCCGTCATACATACATGATATCAATCTTAGGAATCCAGCATCCTATCAAATATTTATCACAGTTACAGGTTTATCCCATGTAGCTTTATAATATTACATGACAAATTAGGCAAACCAATATAAAAGTACATATAGCATCTGTGTCACAACATGCTCAAGTCTTCCAATACTCATCAATTTGCATCTCGTAAGGATCCAACAATTGCAAATTTATTGGAGCATATCGTATCTCATTCTTATACTTTAAAAATGGCAAATCAGTTCACATCATTGCATTACTCTAAAACAGCATTCAGAACCAAAAATAAATTTGCTGAATCCAAAGATTCAAAAGTTTTAATTGCACCTGTATTTAGCCCCCTTTAGCACCATTTCTAAAGCCCTTAATTGCTCTTACATGAATCAGCTTGCAGTTTTCATAAAATGACAATTAGTTCAATAGTTTGCTTGGGAACCCTCAACTACTGTAATGTCCCCTTTTGGGATATACCTGATTTTCGCCCAAAAATAACAATTCTAATAATATAATTTATTTACAAAGAGTATTCTTTTACTAAATTACATAACAGCAATTGAACTTAGGAAAAATAATCAATTAACATCAAACAAATGATGAAAATGATCCCTATCCATTTGGATCCCTACTATAGTTTTTCAAACAGCCAACCATATTAGGGATTTGATGGGAAAGCACGAAAGGGTGCTGAGAGACTGTTCACAATATTTGAATATTATTTCGTTATTTTTAGTTTGCTATTTTTAGTTTGCTATTTTTAGCTAGCTTTTTAGATTCTTCTATAAATGGCCATTTAGGAGTTTTATTTATTACTTTATTTTACACTTCTATTTTTGGAAGACTTTTGCTTCAGTTTGAAGCTCTTCTAATGGTCTATATATTCGTTGTAAATCTTTCATTGGATTACATCGAATTATCTGAACACACAACTAAGGCTAAGAACTCTGAACAAATGAAACCAAGTCAATCCAACCCCTTGGCTCACAAGCAATCCAACCCCTTGGGTGGTCTACTTAATTCAGTGAACCTGTACTCCTGCATCTCCCTACCACTTTTCCTTACTAATCCCATATATGATTGCTTGATGGCTGTTGCCCCATTTTTGTCCTACATACCTTTAGACAGAAATGGAAGTTTAGTGTGTAGCATTGGCCTTGAGATCTTCATTAAAATCTTGAGTCTAAGTCTAGTTTTCCCCTTAGGCTAGGAGGCCTTTATCGGATTTCCCCAAATTGACTTCCCTTTTGTAAGCCGGAGGGAATTTGTATCTGAGATCGCGTTTCATTGGGTAGGTTAAGTTCCCAAATGCGGTAAAGGTCTTGTTTCAGAGGTTTCTAACATTGGTTCTATCTACATTTGAAGTCTTTGGCGTTGACACTTCATTTTGCAGCATTGGCGGAAAATTGGTTTCGGGCTTCTCCTTGGCGGAAAATCACCTGCAGAGTGTGTTTTCTATGGTGGGTAATTCCAAAAGTCTCAGCGATCAGTTGAAGTTGGAAATAGATAATTGAAGTTTAGAAAGGCAACTGGATTCAACGCAAATCCCATCAGGTCAGAGGAATGACCAAATGATGAAGAATCTAAGAAGGAAATCTCAATGGCAGAAAAGCGGAAAATGGCTTCTCCGCTACTTCATATAGGCGGGTTTCGACCCATGAGATGCATTTTCCGCTAGATCGTTATATGCAAGATCCATGAAGAAAAACCGACTTATGAGGGGTTTCAAGGTATAAAGAAAGCAAATAAGATCACCACATGTCATTTTAGCATTACAACGGGCTAAGATTCCTTCTTGGCGGATTTCTGAGAAAGGAGCACCCCAAAAGCATTTCTCCGCCCAAAGAGATGCGGGAAAACAATTATCCGCTACCTCCAAAAAGTTACCGTTACGGTTATCTAAAGTGAAAAGATGTTTCTTAACGGCCCGTAGAGGAAAAGTAATTAATTCAAATAAAGTCGTTTTGCTTCATAATGGACTTTTTCATAAATGCTTAAGTCTCTTCATTCGTGTGGTGCAGGAAGCCGGCCGTTAACGGTAAGAATTCAAAAAGTTATAAATTCAATTAAGTGATACAAACAGGAACTACCATCTGTTTGACGAATTGTCTGAATTAAAAGCTCTTGGCAATAGTTGTTCTTTGCTTTCGTGTCCCTGAGATATATCCCTAGTTCCCGTTTCAAATCAATCGAGGCATGGCCACCAGATTTACGGGGTTCGATGGAATGAACGGCATTACTTCTGATTGGCACAACATCACAGACAATTCTCTGAAGTTCTTCGATATGCAGAGCTTCTAGAACAGATTGAAGGCGGACCCAATACACCCCATTATTGAAAAACTGAAGGAGAGTGGGCTAGTCGAAGCCGCCGGCTTCCCTGTTGCAATTCAAGCTCCTGAGCTTGTTAGAGAATGTATATCTCACTATAACCCAGACACTAAGCAAATTCTCTTGCCCGATGATACGGTACTGCTATCCATTGACCGTGACTCCGTCCAGAACTCCTTTTGTATTCCAGAGCAAGCCGAATACTCGGAGATGACCTACAATCGGGCGGTTACTGAATATGGAGCAAAGAAGGCCGTGTGGAAGGAGATAATGAAGACATGGTTCCAGGAGTCGAAGAGCGCCAAGGGCAAGTTGCCCAAAACTCTATATGGCACAAACCTGAAGCCGGAGATTGTGGATATCCTGGTATTGCTTCACAGGATCAGAGGTGAGAGCGATGCGCTAAATTTTGTTGAGCATCATTTCTTCCTAGTCCAGGTGATTTGCTTTCAACACCATTTTATTGATTGGGCCCTCATGGTAAGCGAAAATCTCTCCAATGCCCTAAATAGAGCTAAACATCAAAATGAGTTCTATATGTCCTTGGTTCTATTATATATTTTGGCTACTATTCAACTTTGGCCAGGACTTCCTAGATTAGAAGAATTTCCGAAAGATGTCAAAAGCTATGAGTTCTTTCCCTGTCTGCAATTGCATAACAGTTACACTGAATATCTCAAGGTCAATGATGCATTTACAATGAGATTGTGCAGGGAGTTACAAGGTTGCCCAAAAAGGACATTTTCTCCAGAAGCCATGGCCTTCATCAGCCAATTCGGAGCTTATTTTATCCAATTTGCAAATTTCTCATACATTCGTCTTGCAGGATTCGACGATTTCCCTCTGAAGTTGCCCAGATATCCGGACGACATGATCGTGCTGGTTGAAGTGATGAGGCAAGCGGTCCAGGTGAACTTGATCTGTGCAGGCGCCCGGAAGAAAGGCTATGATTTCCCCATGACCATTGGGGCCTACAGTTGTGCGTCCCGGTCCGATGCAAAGAATGTTCTAAAAACATTCTCAAAGAGGTTTCATTTAGAAACATATGATGTCCTGAGGCCGCAGTATGATCCTGTGAACTATGCTCGAGATTACCTACAAATGGGTCGCACTATCCATCACATTGATGATATTGAAGATTATTGGGCCAACTGCAAGGATGACTTAGAGAGCAGAGAAAGGTTCTATGCAAGGTTAACTATTGAACAAATCAAAAAGTTCAAAGTTAACATTGCAGTTGAGGGGCTAGAAGATGACGGCCAGCATATGTACGATGATACATACATAGAGAAGATCAAGCCCCTTCCCATAAGCTCTGAACCCATGCTAGGTCAAGCTATTGACAACTTGGAAACCTTGATGGGTGGGATTTACAGAAGGACAGAACAATGGGTTGAGTGGACGGCAGGCAGAAGGAAGAGGTCGGAAAGGAAACCACCCTCTCGACAAACTCCAACAAAAGAGACCGGGAGTACCCCTGCATCATCTTCAGCAACTATTCGACAGTAGCCAAAGAATTAGTCCAACTAGCGAGTGGAGGCGATGAGCCTCCTGAGAAGATGATTTCGTTGGGCAAAACTTGTGGAGATGGTTCAGCCCCTATCATTGGTTCAACAAAAGAAGCAATCTCTACAGAACCAGTCAAGTCTACGACTGAGCCTGTTAAGAATACAGAAACAGAGCAACCAGCCCAAGTCAGTACCGTGGGCACGCAAGGTGATACCTCGACCCAAGATACTCCAAGGCGAGGGTCTCATGTCATAGTGGAAGTGTGCGAAGATAGTTCCAGCACAGCGGCCACAGAATCGGATGAAGAGGCTGGAAAGCAGTAGAAAGTTGCTCAAGTTATTAAATTGGTTTCCTCCTCCCCTACCTCAGTGAATCCATTTGCTTCTAGGCCCAAAGCTACTCCTCCAGTCATCAGGAAGTTGTTCATAGAGGAATTGGTCTCTGCTAACAAAGTCACTAGCGCAGAGTCCCGAATAGAGAACACTTTAGAGCACAAGAGGAAGAGGATAGAAGAGGAGCTCCCAGCAAGGATACTCTCTCACGAGCCCTACAGTCCAGTGCTACCGTGAGCAAAGTGAAGAAAGCAAAGACTCTATCTACATTAGGTCGAGACCCAGAAACAGGGCACTTCACCATGGAGGTAGTGAAGCCCACCAAAGAAGGCAGAATTGAAGATTTGACCGCCTCTGATTTTGAGCTGCAGTCATTTGACATGGGACTGGCTCGCCATGATACTAAGGTGGATTGGTGGAAATCCACTAACATGGTAATCGAAGAAGAGCTCGAGGAGCTCAAGACCGCCAAAGTCCAGCTTAAAGTGGAGGTCGTTGAACTAACTTTATTAGACAGTTAGTTACTCCGGTTGCCAGCATTCCGAGCGACCAAACCACTTTTGACCCCAATGTTGCGGAGAATCAAGCTATCATAGCTAAGTTGCAAGAAGATAGACATTTTGGGCAAATTGGCAAACGATGGATCAAGAGACTCAAATCCGAAGGGCTGGTAGTTGTTGAGCAGTTGGGTAACACTTTACTAAAGTTGGAGGAGAGGAGCTACATTGAAAAGAATTTGCAGACTCTCACCTCGGAGAGGGTAAAGTGTCAAGAATGCATAGTCATGCTGCATGTAGCAGTTAAAATGAAGACTAAGGAGGCATTAAAAGTCGGGATCCTGCAGAAAGGAGATGAACCTTTGATCGAATGGCTTCAAAGCCTGGAGTTTAAGACCGTGATGATCATTCAAGCCGAAGGGGGATTGCAACAGACAGATGTTAAAATCAAAGAAGAGCAGAGCAAAGATTTTAAACTCCTTCAGGGTCTCCACGTGGACTCACGGACAAGCGGTCAAGGAAAAGAGATGATCAGAGTAACCACCATGCAGAAATCTTTCTCCGACTATGTGGATAAGTTAGCAAAGCAATCCTCTTCTCACTTGGATAAGGTGCCGAAACTCCAACAGTTGAGTGGGTGCATCTACAAAGCTATGGAAGAGTTGAAGGGCCGGGTAGATGCGGTTAAGAGCCTGACCAAAGATCACTCCAAGTGGCTCATCAGATATACCAATGTCCATGTCAATAGACATGAAGAGCTAATTACGGTCATCACAGCTGTCACCGCCTATAGGGCGAAAATAGATATGGGGGAGAAAACGAAAAACATAAATATTCCCCCTTATATTAATTTTGATAGAGCTTGTAACGGAAAAACAGTTGTTTATCATTCCTGGTTAGGGAAGTTGAACCGTTTTGGTTCCTCCTTTTTTTGTAACGGTCCAACTGTGGGATCTATATGTACTCTTTTGAAAATCAATACAAAGGTCGGCTAAATTTTGGTGTGAAGAATGGTATTTTGCTGAGTCAAATTTGTGTATGTCTGGATACCATTGTTTTAACTGTTCCACTGCATTGCATTTATCTTTCTATTGATTTGAATGTTTCATTGAAATTGGGTTTACAGTTTATGATTGAACCAGGGTTTTGTATTATGATTTGATACAGTTAATTGAGGGGAAGTTTTGGTGTTATTCAAAGGTTGAGAAACGTTCCTATTAGATAGATTGCTTCATTATTGTTTTAACCAATAATCTCTCATTTTTGCATCTTGCATGATCATCATCCGTCATTGTATTACCAGTTTTTAGAGCTCGTATGATTACTGAGATCAAGAGATTGGCTAGATTTAGTTGAATTTAATCCGCCTGAGCTAGTTCCTGTCTAGACCTAGCTTGGTTTACCTCTTCTGTTCTCAGGTTAAGAACATATCCCTGTTAGATTAGGAAAGATCAATATTCATTGAAGATCATTCATTTAAGGGAGATGTACCTTCAAATTCAGAGGGAAATTAGTTATTCATTTACATTTCCCAACTGTTGTATTCGATTGTTTCTTTAATATTTGGGTATTTTAGAGTTAAAGTGAAGAAGAACAATTTGTTTACCAACAATGGCAATCAGATAAATAATTACTAATCTTATATTTCTTGTTAGGACGTCGGGACACTATCTTCCTCAACCAAGCTCAAGGGCACAAAACATCCATCCAAGACAATTTGACCTCTTGGCCCACAAGCAAACCAACTTGAGGTGGTCCTACTTAATTGAGGGAACTAGTACTATTGCATCTCCCTGCAGATTTATAAATAAGTAAATACAATAATATTGCATACCAATCACTTTCCTTAATATTCCAGATTACTGTACTTTTTCTGAATTCTATTCAAATCAGACTTAATCATTCAATTGTTGTTGAATGATTGATTGATTGAATGAATTCCTTTTATTGTATGATTTGAGGTATTGGTGAGCGATGATTGAAAGATTGTTGATTAGATGATTGATGAGTGATGATGCTATGAATGTCAGTTTGATTTATTGGTGACTAGTGATTGAATGTATGCTGATTTGATAGAGTGGTTTCCTGATTGATTGTTTTCTTGATTTGATAATTGATGATTGCTTTTGTGGATTCAAGAGTGACAATTGATAAGTGATCCTTGAATGATTGGGATGATCTTTTTAATAATTAAGTGGTGAAAGGGTTGTACGCTTGTTGAATTGAAAATCATGTTTGTAAACCTAACTCAACCACTAGCATAAATCTACAAATTAATTCAACAACATACCAATGAAGCACCTACCAATGAATGCAAAACATTAAAAAAAGAAAATTATACCTTCATATTCACAAACGCTTGACTCCATTGTTCTCCTATCCTTCGAGATCTTGTATTGAATGATATTTGCTCTCAGCTATTTAGCACATGCACAAGATAGCACTGAAAAAACAGAGATGTGATTGATTGATGTTGATGCAAAGATAATGATATGAAGATATGTGTTAAATTTTAGGATAGCTGCAAATGTAATAGCACTCTATGTTGTATGAGTTTTCCAAATGCAGCAATCTCTCTTTCATTTATATTGAGAATGAGGCTAGGAGAGACATGTCCCTTCATGGGACGTCTATTCATTATTATGAGATTAATTTAATGATAATTGATTATGTAACTACATAAATATATACACACACACATGTAATATCTCTGAATCATTATTATATTAATTTCTCCTAATACTATTTTAGATATATATCTATATATATTATATCTCACCTAATAATATATATATATATATATATATATATATATATATATTCAATAGTCTCAAAGGATTTATCCGACAGAAGCTACAAAACATCAACACTCCCTCTTAGCTAGGGAGGATAAATATCAACACTTATATGACACTTGACAACATCAATCATATGATGTAAGCAATAAAAGCATCATCCTCATGATGTAATAATAGAAACATAGTCTCAAGATGTGGATTGCCTCCATCGGCGATTCTATCCACAAGCTCTCAGGTGGATTGCCTCCATCGGCCATCCTATCCACAAGTTCCCAGGTGGATTGCCTCAATTGGCGATTCTATCCACAAGCTTCTCAAGCTTTAATGTGGATTGCCTCAATCGGCAATTCTATCCACAAGTTCTATCTATTATGATATGTTTCAGCCATCACAAAATGTCTATCACGATAGAAGGTCAAGTTATTGTAAGATCGTCACCTTCCAATAACTTTTACAAATACAAGTGATAATCATTTGGAAGTCGTCACTTCCTCATGATTTACACAAGGCCCAAACGACATTCATGATTCCTAG
>MU228013.1:2775186-2790621 GCA_018584345.1 Thuja plicata
GCTGAGATTATCAAAAGTTGATTGAACCATATCCTCTATCTGCTCCCTCTGAAGCTCAAGTTCTTGTATCAACCTCTTGTCCTCTTTTGAAATGTCAGACTTCCTCTGAAAACAATTTCTTGTGCTTATGTCCTTAAGTTTCAAATATTTCCTTTCGTAAGGTAAGCCCATATAGGAAATATCACGCATAAATCAACTCTCATCAAAATTTGAAGTTGTTTGCGACAGACATGCTTCAAGAGATCATAATGTTGTCCATGCTAGCCATGTCGACGACCTTCACGCAAAGCAACAACCTAGAGTGGATGATCACCATTTTCTCACTCTCCAGTTTGCCCAACACTCTGGTCATGGGAATCCCGCTCTTCAAGGCCATGTCCAGGGACTTTTCCGAGAGTCGAATGGTTCAAGTTGTCGTTCTCCAGTGTATCAAAAATGCTCAAAATGGAGCATTTCCCCCATACGAATGGATTGGTATGAATAGATCTTAAATCAGTACTTTAGCGATTAATCCATCTAAAGAGTCATCAATGGATAATCGCTCTTCTCAATGTCAATCTTCATCTATGGTATGAATAGATCTTAAATCAGTACTTTAGCGATTAATCCATCTAAAGAGTCATCAATGGATAATCGCTCTTCTCAATGTCAATCTTCATCTATAGACTCCCCCTGAATCTGATATCAATCTTCTGACCTCCTCGTCCAACGTTACCTCTGAAGTGTTAGACTCCCTCTGAATTTGATATCAATCTTCTTTTCCTGCAAGAGCATCCCCGGAAAAGATCAAGGCAAATAGCTTTTATAGTACGTATAGAAATACAAATAAGAGAGATACTACAATGAGTAGATAAAGTAATACTGAAGGATAATAAATACTTATCTGTGCATCAACATCCTTGATACAAGTTGCTCCAATGAGGGTCCACATACATCAAATCAGAAAACACGTTCTCAGATTATTTGAAAGACATCTCCCCTTTGAATCATCTCCCCACTAAGGATGGTTCAAATGGGAATGTAACATTGGTTATTATTCCCCCCCATAATGTACAATTCCCACTTTTATATCCTTGAACAATTCTCATGTCTTCTTGTGAAATGACTTGATTGCTCCAAGAGAGGTGACACTCTATAATTATTGTTGTCTTTATAGAAAGAGATACCCTTCCCTGAATAAATTCTTCTTTGTTAATGTTTGACCAGGATCATAACAAATTAATATATCTCTTTAATGAAAGCCGCTTTCAAGAATTTCACATAGACCCGTACACATTCCATCATAACTTTTGAACGCCACACTTTCTCTCCAATCGCTCCTGTGAGATTCTTCAAAATTTGTTTTCCATCAACATATCAAAAATTCAGCAAAATCGAACGGTGGATTTGTGAGATAAGGTCCTTGTACTGAGACTGTATTTTCTAAGACATTCACCATCAACAAACTATTCTCTTACATTTGCAATCTGGCTCTGATACCATGTTAAGTTTTAGGATAGCTATAAATGTAATAGCACTCTATGTTGTATGTGTTTTCCAAACGCAGCAATCTCTCTATCATTTATATTGAGAATGAGGCTAGGAGAGACATGTCCCTTCATGGGACATGTCTATTCATTATTATGAGATTAATATAATGATAATTGATTATGTAACTACATAAATATATATAATATATATACATATATACACACACACATGTAATATCTCTGAATCATTATTATATTAATTTCTCCTAATACTATTTTAGATATATATCTATAGATATTATATCTCACATAATAAAATATATATATATATATATATATATATATATATATATATATATTCAATAGTCTCATAGGATTTATCCGACAGAAGCTACAAAACATCAACAATATGATAGCAAGATCTCAAGAGTTCTCCAAGATAAACAAAAGCGCATTAGATTCAAATGAGGAAGAAAGATATTCTTTTATAGAGGTCCTCGCGAAAATCAAGGGTTGGGATTAAGAGGTAAATAAGTGAATGGCTAAGATAAAAAGGTAAGTAGGAAATAATTAAGAATTAAGGAGATTAAGGGGTTCGTGCAAATGGAAGGATGAGATTAAGCGATAGGTAAAAGTTGGTTTACTTTTGATAATACATCACAAGATGCATTGAATCTAGATATGTTGAGAGACGTCACAGGTAAAATGATAATGAATTAATTAAACAAAAAATAAAGATCTATTTAATTAATGGAGGAATTTTGATAAATTGATTAAATAAATAATATATTTATTTCATAAAGTGAGCACAATTTTAGGTGTCTACAAGAGTCGCCACCTTCAAAAGACTTGAGTTGCCACCTCTAATCATTTCTTCCCTTTGCAAGTCATCCTTTCACAACTACCACCCTTTGAAAGAGCACAATCCTTCATCATTTCTGCCTTTTGAAAGAGTCACAACCTTTCACAATTACCACCCTTTGAAAGAGTCACAACCTTTCACAATTACCACCCTTTGAAAGAGCCCAACCCTTCATCATTTCTGCCCTTTGAAAGAGCCACAACCTTTCACAATTACCACCCTTTGAAAGAGTGCAACCCTTCATTATTTATGCATTTTGAAAGTCACAACCTTTCACGATTACCGCCCTTTGAAAGAGCACAACCCTTCATCATTTTTGCCCTTTCAAAGAGTGCAACCCTTCATTACTTCTGCACTTTGAAAGAGTCACAACCTTTCACAATTACCACCCTTAGAAATAGCACATGTAGTACCACTCCAACCCTGTCATTGCAAGAAGGTAACATGGTACCAATCTTTGGATTGCAAGCGAAATGAAGTAAGTATATTTGATATTAAACACTAGTTAATGTCGCTAGAAACATATGATAGCATTGATGAAAATGCCATGATGTTAGTTAATAATCTTTGATGAGATTTTGCTATTACTTGGTATCCATAGATGATAATGGATGATGCTCACATGCTAGCTTAGATGGATTATAATTTATTGATTAGATTATGGTTAATGGTATTAGTGCTATTTAATATGGTTTAAGGACAAATGATGTAGTTAGTAGAAGAGTTATGATTAAAATGCTTAAATGTTGGTTATTAATGATAATGCATAGATGATGATGTATTTACTGACGTTTCGATTACGGTTATGCATACATTACTGTTATTATGGATCCTGCCTAATGTGTTTGTATGAAGAGGGACGAAGTCGTCGTTACTCATTCGTGAGGTCCACACGATGTCTCGATCCCCTTCATTGTTTGATTATTATAAGCATGTGCTTCGGCTATATAATCTATGTGCTAACTTGGGCAAGTACCAGGCATCAACTTCACTTGGCTTTACAGGTCTGAGCGTGCCTATATTCCCCAATGGTGGTTATTCGAAGATGACACATTGGCCAATTTTCCCTAAGCCCAGCCTCGTCGTGCTCAATTGAGCACGATTTGTCTTTGAAAAGATCCTTATTACATCCGGCTACCACCATATGGTAAATGTTGATAACCCTAACCCTATGTGGATATCTTGTAAAGAGTGTCTTTGTGTTTAGATGCATTTCATAGGAATTTTATTACAAATTATGAGTTTATGTTTAAATTGATGATTTCACAATTTAATGGTTAATTTTGATTAAATGAGTTTAAATAGATTATTATATGACTTTGAATTATGAATTAATGTCTGGATATTGTTTGGGGCACTTGGGAATAATTGGGGTTGAAAGGGAAGTGATTGCTTATAAAATTTGTGATTTAACATTATATTGAATTTTATAGTGTAAATGATTATTAAATATTAGAAATAGATTAATTGATATTTTAAAAGAGCTAAATATGGCATATATGTGCTCATTTTAATAGGCATTGCATTATAAACATAAATTAAGCATTTGAGAATGAGAAATGTATTCTATTAATTAGTTATTTTAAATGTTTT
This sequence comes from Thuja plicata, assembly GCA_018584345.1. NCBI lineage: Eukaryota > Viridiplantae > Streptophyta > Pinopsida > Cupressales > Cupressaceae > Thuja > Thuja plicata. Next base: position 2,779,111 of record MU228013.1, read on the forward strand.
CATAAAGTAAAGTGAAAGTCATTTTATAAAAGTGAAATAGAGTTCATTTTTACATTGAGTAATAAAAGTGAAAGTTCATTTTATAAAAGCTCATTATCTCGAACATCACCAATAAGCTTTTCCGACCACTTAGGTCAGAGAGTAGAACCATCTTCTTCCAAATTAGGATGATCATCAAGATGTGGGCTGCCTAGAACGAAATCATTCGGATGCTGATCTAGGTTATTCCTAAGGGAAACTTGGTGATACAATGTCATGCCTAGGAGATTCCACTAGTTCAGGTTCAAAATCATCAGAATCCCTCTCTTTAGGTGAAGCAAATGGAAGCCTAACACACAAATTTATTTTCTTCATAGGCTGATCTTCAGGACTCTAGATAAGAGAAGAGAGCACAAAGGGCCCACCTTCTTCATCAAAAACCACATCTCTATTGAACGTGATACAATCAGTGTCCACATCGATTTAGCTTGTAAGCATCAATTTTTTACTTTTGGAATCTAGTTTGGTCCTCTTTGCATCTGGAATCCAAGCATATGCTATTAAACCAAAAACCTGCAGGTGATTGATATTTGGTTTCCTCCCAAACCATGCTTCCTTTGGGGCCGTCTTCTTGACGACCTATGTGGGAGAACGATTTAGAAGGTACATTGTAGTATACACTGCCTACGCCCAAAACTTCTTAGGAACATTTCTATGCTCCAACATAGACTAGGCCATTTCAGTAATAGTGCAATTCCTCCTCTCAACAACATCATTTTGTTAAAGGGTGCATGACGTGGTAAGATGACGCTTAATACTGTGTGTAGTACAGAAGTCGGAGACTTCATTAGACAAAATTCTTCCCATTTTTTGACCTAATAGTTATGATTTGACATCCTGACTCTTTTTCAACTAATGCTTTAAACTTATGAAATTCATTAAACAAATTTGATTTTGCTTTTAGGAAAAACACCCACATTTTCCTACTGAAATCATCTACAAATAGAAGAAAATGTCTGGCACCAACGATCGATGCAATATTCATTGGTCTACAAACATCCACATGAACCAGCTGCAAGACTTTGGATGCTCTCCAAGAATCTCCATCTAGTAGGAGTACAGTTGTGGTAATTTTCTACCGATATAGCCAATATGAACGAGCACGACAATCATGTCAACCCAAATAGGCAGTGTTATATAGGCACTATAGGCATTTTGGGTTGCCTTGGCGCTTAAGCACCTGCCACTTAGTGTTGGGGCTGGATTTGCAAGTGCAAGGGTTTACAAACCCTATAAAAATGACAATTTTTTTTAATCTATTAAAAATAAAACCTTTTAAAATTGTTTTTTTCACTATAAAAATATTTTTTGTCAAATAACAATGCCACTGTAGATCGAGAAATAGGAGAAAGAACGCATGAAATATAAAGCCAACCACAAAAGTCATTATATGCTAAAAACCTAACCTGACCAATAAAGCTATCAAAACGAAGTGCATAAAATGATAAATCAAACCAAACCAAAATCACTCCTTTGATGATGCTTCATTGTTTATTCTCATTCCTCTAATTTAATGTGGCCCTCGAATTGCAAAGTGCACAAATGCAACAACTATGATGACAAAATGATAATAGCGAGGATCTTCAAAAAAGCATCGTACACCACAAAATATTCTAATGACACTAGTGACTTGTAGGAAAAATATGACACTTGCATACAAGGTAAAAATGTCATATGATCAAGATAGGAGCCAAAACAAAAAATCAAGTTGTAAGCAAAATATATCATGTTTACAATTGATCCTAATATATTTGGTCCCTCTAGACCCGACAATGGGGTCAAATTTTTACTAAGATGTTCCCACAAAAAGATGATAGCAAAAGCTCTCCAAAATTAGAAAGGGGCTTGCAAGAATTAAAGCTCTACTACCATGTTGAAGTCACCACGAAGACTCACAGAAGCAGCAATCTTCTACAACATCAAATAACATTCCACACACAAGAGAGAAGCAACAAAGGATGTTATGCTGCCAATAATGATACAAACAGACAAAAGGACACAAGATACAAAATGTATTATTTAGAAATGAAGCCTTGCTTATAAAGGCAATGTGAGAGCTAGGATAGCATAGGATTATGTGTAATAATCATATGACATAAGACACCAAGAGATGAGTATTGTAAGTGTACTCTCATACTGCCCTGAATAAACTTAACAGGCCAGATGTGCATAGGTCTTATAAGGGGACCAATTAGGAAATAACCCCATTCACACCAAGTTATATACTCAAATTGGAAAAAAAAGACATAGCAAACTTATTCCATATTCCTTTTGAACTTTGAATTTAATGTAACCCCCTATAGGAAGTTCTTAATTACAAACAAGATCTATGGGCATCATTAAATTCACACTATGAGAAGAAATAATGCATCCATTTTACCTTCTACAAATTCTTACAAGAATTTTGGATAATGTTAAACATGTTTAACATTCCATTGCATTTGGTAAATCACTCGTCACTAAACTCTTTAGGTAGCAATAGAGAAAAACTAGCAGCACGAGATTTATTTAAAGCCAGTCATGATGGTAGGAATGCTTTTAAGCTAAGTTGCCGGTTCAGATTCTAGTACGGATGCGGGTTCGAGATTCGGGTTCGAAATTCGTCCAAATTTTTTTTGGGTTGGGTTCGGATTCGTTTTGGGTTCATCCGAACAAGATTTTTTATTTTAAAAAATATATGTATATATGTGTGTGTGTGTGTGTGTATGCAGCAGCAAATAAGTTCATACACGACTGTGCTAATAATAAAACAACATAGCAAAATATACCAGCACATATATTAACGCTTTAGTCCAAATGACAAAACAAAATGTCAGAATACACCACCATATCAATGTTTTGGTTCAAATTTAAAAACAATAATGCCAACATTACTAATCAGCCATCAGTGATTAAATATCATAAAAAATCATCAAACAAATCATCATCAGTGATTAAATATCATAAAAAATCATCAAACAGTAAGAAAGCTGCACCCAGAAATGTCCAAATAAAACCTCATAAAATTGACGAAATGCATAAACCACTGTTGCCTTCCACAAATGACATATAAAATGGGAAAAATACTTTATAGGCAAGTCGCTTTTTAGTTTGGAAGGTCAAATAGACCTAAAATAGCAAAAAAATCATTATTGAAAAGTCAACGAAATGATGTTTTAAGCCAAATTCGTTCCAAATTCTTCTCAGGCTCGCGTGGCTGTTTCCAAAGTCGACGAAATTCTCTCCAAATTCGTGCAGGGTCCCCCATGGAGAATTTGCTGTGAATTCCTTAGTCTGATGCCGACTTTTCAGCGAATTTGAATCGACTTAGAATTAGTAGCAAATCGACTTTCGAATTCCACTGCTCCTGAGCGAATGTGGTACCACTTAGCTTTTAAGCAAATGAGTCTAAAGCAATCTATATTTTGATCACACATCTATAAGTATGATATTTATTAATTAATCAATTGGCAAGTCACAATTCCAACTGGGTTGCCAGAATTAGATTCTTTCCTTGTGGAATGGACTCCACATACCTTGTTATAACTATTTTGCACTCTCTTCCACTACAGCAAAAAATCACTTTGCCCTATATTCTATTTAGGGTTTTGAACTTGTAATTGGGTCTAATCTACTGCTTTCAAATGTGTTTTACAGTGGAAGCAAAAAAAATCTTAGGAAATTCTGGACAAACCAAAAAATAACAATATTTTCAATTTATCAGAACTAAATCGGTAAAATGTCAAGCTAGGAAAATAGCTGTGGAGAACCACCATTTTAAAGGAAGCTTGAGGGCAACTATTGAGATTAGCATGCATTCTCAAAATTTGAATAAAGAAGAAGAGTTGAGAATAATCCACTGTAAGGCGATTATCCATTCTCTAAAAATTATCCACCACCTTGGGAAAATGGGAATTAAATCGGTAATTAAATTAACACCCACTTCATCTCATACTTTTTCTTCTTCTCCCTTCCCTAGGTAGCCCATACCTGAAATACTTGGATTTTAGAGGCATTTTTTTATATAAAAGGTCTCTTTCACAATTGTAACCTATGTTCTTAATCCATCGTATAGCGAATCACAAAGGGTGATCGGGAATGTTGATTCATAGTTTTTTGCAGAGTTTTTTTCCTAAACGCTCGTTTCACCACCTAACGCATTGGAAATGTTTTTAGATAATTTGTATTCCTTTCGCTGACTCTTTGTCCTTGTAAACTAATAATGGCTTTACAACCCGTTCCATGTTCAGCCCTAAAATGACATAAAGAAACTACAGTAGAACTTTATTTTCCTTTATTTGATCATCTTCTAAATATTTCAAAATAACACCCCTGCATCTTAACGACTTGGAAAGCGTGGCGTGTTACATAACTCAACTTCCGCAGGTAGAACAGAAATCCATATATGGTTGTAACTGACATTGTGTTAGATCAATTGAAAAATTCCAGAATTTCCATGAAAACCTAATTGGTTTCGGAAACAAGAACACTGATATTACCTGCGCCGTATACAATCTGTATAGCTGTGCCTTTCTTAGAGCAACCTTCTGGTATCCTGGACAAATAGACAATGACAGATTTTAAGCCATAACAGTCCAACATGATTTAATCCTGAAGCTAAAGTTAACATGTTAATAGATATACTTTGATCGACAGTCATGCGATATGAGTAATCGAAGCCATCAGTTCCCGAAGGTCTGCCAAAACCCATTTTTTGCGTTCTCTCCATTTCACTTCAGGCAACGCTAGAAATCGATGGCTGTTACGCTTGTACTTTTCTCTTCGCCGGATGGAAAAGATTCAAGAAATTTGAACGAAAAAATTCATTGATATTAAGTTTATATGACTACCTAGTAAAAATATTGATTTCTTACGTGCTTTTTTAGTTTTATTTCTTACACATTTATGAACCCTAAGATTGAACTCACCATTTTTATGTCATTTTTGAGCTTAGTACCTCCTTGACTCAATTTTCGATTTTTAATTCTTATGGAGATTACATTTCTAATTATATTTTAATGGATTAAATCGGGGTTAAGTCTCATTATACTTTGAGCAAGAGTAGAGTTTTCATTAGAGCAATAGGTGTCATAAATGAGTTTAGTACGCGTTGTAGTAGGAATGGTGGTAGAAGCTTTCGCAAGAGTCTAACCTTGAACATGAGGAAGCGCAAAGCTTCGTTAATTGCATCTTTGTTGTTAAGAGTGGCTTCCCACCATGTAGCTTTGGTGTTGGAGTTGTGCCTCAAAAGTAGCTATAATGCTTTGAATAGGATTCAAGTTTGAGATATCAAATATGTTCTTAAAGGCTAATCTATGGTAGTTTGTTATACCTATAAATATGTTAGAGTGTTCATTTAATAGACTTTATTTTATCGTACTACAAACACATTTGATTATAAGTAATGCAGAAATTATTCTTTATTAAATCATCTTCTCATCAACATTGAACTCATATGCAAATCATATTTGGATAGAGTGTAGAGTAATTTACGGTCTAATAATAGGTAGCTCTTAACATATTCACTTGCAAGTATAATCAAAACTAAAATTAATAGTCATAGCACCCCGATCTTGGCCCACTAGTTTTATAGTGAGTTCTTCACCTTCTTATAATCAAAACTAAAATTAATAGTCATAGCACCCCAATTTTGGTGGCTTCGATTTATTAGGATAGATTAGCACTTACATGTTTACCAAGCGGGGCTTCGTGATTACTTCAGGCAATAGCTTCCTTAAGGGTTAGTATACATGGAAGAATAAATAGATGCATGTTTTAGATTTTGAAGCAAGAAAATTTGTTTCCTTTAAAACTAAAACCACTATTACATAAAATTGATGGGAGTCCTCTAACTAGCACAAGTCCTAGGCATGGAATAGGCAAGGTTTTTGGTGTGTTAAGATCCTTTTATTCATGACAAAATAATAGTTGCAATTATAGGCATCACTTTGTAGGAAGGAACTATAATAATAGGCTACTTATGCTTGAGTTATTTCAAGGTGGGGTCTAGTGTCCTAAATTGCATCCTTATACAATTTCAGTCATTTGGGGGCTCAATTTGGTGATTTTCCCCTTATGCCCTTAATTCACAATTAATTTTACTCATTCCAAGACCAAATTTAGTATTTCATCACAATTGTATGCTCAAAGGCTCAATTTTGGGCCAGAATGTTATGACATGGTGCTATGCATCATAGACCTCGTAGACTATGGTGTTAGGCACCATAATTCTATCATTATGGGCCCAAATTTGAACCCTCAATGGTTGGAAAGTTATTGAGCAGGAAAGTGCTCCCAAAGTCAACCTTCTTAAAAAAAAACACATTTTATAAAGTTGTGTATAAATACAACTATCATCCCCTCATTTGAATGCCTCATAACTCCTAATTTAATTCACATCAAGCAAAAGCCAATTGAGCATTGCAATTAGGCATCTTCAAGGCAATGAAGGAGATATTTGAAGTCAAGCATTCAAGTTAGCATCCATAATCAATTTTATGTGTTTCTAAAAGAATAATAACAAGATAAATTAGAAATTAACTAATCAAGAGAAATTATTTGAAATTAAGTGTTATCATTTAGAAAGTCAAATGAAGAGTAAGCACACCAAAATCCAAGAAGGAGACACAAGATTTGGAAAAGGGCAAAAAAAGCCCCAATAGTATGAAGATGGCAAAAGTAGAGAGAGAGAGAGAGAGAGAGAGAGAGAGAGAGAGAGAGAGAGAGAGAGAGAGAGAGAGAGAGAGAGAGAGAGAGAGAGAGAGAGAGAGAGAGAGAGAGAGAGAGAGAGAGAGAGTCCCAATTCTAAAGAGTAAGAATGTGTGTGCAATGCGTCACAATCCTCATAAGGAAGAAAACTTGTATTCCAAATATTTGGAATAAATAAAATGAGTTATTAGTGTTGAACAGGCCAAATAACTGAGAGGGGGGAGAATCAATTATTCCTACACAACATATAAAACTCTCTTTGTCTGTAAACACTTAATCAATACCAATAACATGTTAAGATTTGTCAGTAAAGCACATCAAGCATTCACAGAAGATGTAAACATGAAAAGCACAGAAATGTTAGGATTAAGCAATATTGAGAGGGGGGTGAATCAGTATTTTAGTAATTTAATAGAAAACTTAATAGATTCAAACTTAACCATGCAATTATTGAAATAAAGATAGCATGCACATAAAGTAAACAACTCATAACACCATGATTTGTTAACGAGGAAACCCTGGCCAAGGGAAAACCCTAGTGGGGATGATACCCACAAATAATGCACTAAGAGTATAATGTCCCTTTTAGGAGACCTAGTCATAATTGGAGATGAGTATTAAATTTAGTACAAATCCCTGTTAAAGGATAGAAACCCTATCAGGGGTAATACAAGGAGCTCACTGCTCTTAGAATAAAAAACTGTCTCTACAATGATTTATCATAAAAGATGAATTGTAGAAGAATCTTCTATGCTTAAGTAGTTCTTGTAATAGCTTGCAACATCCTCTGCATTATTCTGAAATCCCAATGCATCCACATATATCACATCCATCCTCATATCTCAAGAACATCTCTACATATATACCTGATTTCATAACCTTCCCAGTCGGTTCACAAATGCATCACAAAATGTGTTCAACACATAACCCAATAGTAAATACACAATGGGCGATCATACATCCACAAAGATAGGATAGCACCCGACCAAAATCCAAAGTAGCACTTTTAGAATTTGTATGTTACTCCTTCAATCATCGCGACCACTCATCTACCCTATTCCACTATTATACTGTCTTTGCGTACCCAAAACATGTTGTAACTCTTACCAGTCAACTCCAAAATATAAGCAACCTTAACCGTAGATATAATAAATCCCATAATACATCCATCTAAGCTCGCATGATGTAAATCATCACATATTATGCTCGCTAGTCAAAATAGTGCAACTGTGTCCTGTCAAATGCTTCCTGAACTTAGTCATTTTTTCCAAAATTGAACAACCAAAACTGGGTTGTGCTCTAAGTGACCATGCCAATAATTATTATTTCCACAAATGACAACATATATGCTATCATTATTAGGCCACTTTCCAACAATCTCCCCCTTTGGCATTGATGACAACACTTAGTAAAAAATGACTGAGTGCCCAATGCCAAACTATTGTCTATACATCTCTAATCATTCCTCTATAATTTTTTCACACCTACTACTCCCCCTTTGACATTAATGGAAAAGGCATACTCACAAATGTACATATCAAAAATTTAGAACTGCTCACCAAAAAATTCATACCCTATGAAGTATATCTTGGAAAGAGGTTTCCAAGATCTTTGCCTCTACTTCCTATGTTTTCTCCAAGGCCTAACCAACATGTATAGAGCCATTCAAAATAGAGGATGAAATATCAGCATCCTTCAGTACTATAGTCATGGCTCCATCAAGAGATTTCTTTGTTGTCTCCACATCCTTATAGAGTTTTTCCATAATTGACAATTTCAGAGTAATTACACTCCTCATTACACCAAATATCCCTAGCACTCTTCCTTTTTCAACTTCAAGCACACTGATTTTGTCCAACAGTTTGGACACTTCCTTATCCAATTTTGTAACTGATTATGAGGAGGACCCACAATTATTTACCAATCCATCCAGTGTATTTTCATCATTTTGAATTATGTCTTCAATGTTCTTGTGCTTAAAAGGATTTATACAATAGTTGTATAACTTCCTTCCATGATCTAGGCAAGACTTAACTTCAGTAATAGTGGTACCCAGTATACTTAAATCCCATCTAATGGACGTGCATACCTCTTCTAATTTCTTTGTTGTGTATTCTTTCTCAGTTTTAACTATTGCAACCTTCTCCAATGAATCAAAGTGAACATCAAAGTCATCAAGGACTTTGTTCAAATTATCTACTGCATCATTTCCCTAAAAAGTGAAAGGTATGGGTATAAGTTTATTGATTATGTCTACTGCCTTGTCCAATACCTTTGTCTTCTTCTCTGTCTTTGGTTTAGATTTCATCTTAGCTTTAGAAAAGGCCATGAAAGACAACTTCATTAGCTCATCCTCATCCAATCCAACAATATTAGTATTGAGAGGCTCCTTATCACTTGACAACAATAGAGTTGAAGAAGTAGATATCTCCTTAATAGAGATGGATTTTTTTGTTTCTTGCCTCAACAACTTCTTTCATTTCTCCCCCAGTTAATGTGCCAAGATCTATCATATTGACTGTACTTTGTGCATTGCTTTCATCTACCTTAGGAGCAGTGTCAGCATTCCCTTGAAAAGGGTCACCAACATCCTATAAAGTGTCCAAAGATACAGGCACACTTGCTACAAAGAAATCTTGTTTCTTTACTATATTTTAGAACTTGTCGTTATTGTCCTCATCCTTAGAAGGTTCAATATGTATTTATGCAGACTTTGAGGATTCTCCAATCTGAATAGTTTTGGGCTTAGTATCCTTGGTTTTAGGAGACTTAGACTTCTCTAGTTCAACATCTATCAACACTCTTTCAATAGCCTTGTTTGTTTCTTCTATCACTTCATCATATTTTCTCCCCATAATCTTTATTAGTCTTGTCTTTGATCTCAGTAGGGGCTTAATTGCTTTCATAATTTTGTCATGTTCATTTCGTGATATTACATGGAACATTTTTTCTATGGATTTTACCCTTATATTATCATCTTCTTTAAGAGATAATTATTTCCTCACTTCTAATTTATCAAACAGCTCTTTTGGAATGCTACCATCTAGGTTTATCAAGTTTTTCTTGAATACTTGCATAATCTCTTCATCTTTCTTCTTAGTTCTCTCCTCTTCAATCTTCTTCTCTTCTATCTTTTGCTTCTTAGGTGGATATTCTTGGTTAGGATTAGAGGACCTTATTCTCCTCACATGAATCTTTGTTGCCTTCTTTGTTTCAGTCAATTTTGTTCTTTGCGATGACCTTTTGGGTGGTGAAGGGGTCGTATCAGGAACAATGACCACAATAAGAGGTGAATTGGCAACCTCTATAGATTTAGAAGGTGGAAGGGTTGCAGGAGAAGTGCTCGCCAACCCAGAAGCTCCAGATGTTGTCTTCTTCCTTACCTCTTTCATTTCTTCTCTGCTTGTACCTGCTTTCTCTGCAAGATCATCAACCATTTTCTCAATCTTCCTTTTCTCTCTGCCCTAGTCGATTCTTCTTTGATCTTAGTAGACTTCTCTTCATAGGTTCCCCATCTCTCTTCAATATAGTCAATCTCAGAAGATAACACATGTTCAAATTTTATGGTGAGAACTTATGTACTGACCTCATAACCCATAGGATAACACCATTTATTCCTAGGTTCTACTGCTTTGAAGCATATACAATTAGTCTCAACCATGAAACATATTGTATCCTTGTACTTCTCAACTATTTCTTTAGGAATTATGAACCTTTCCCTCATTTCTCTGTGAAATATCTTGAACATGTCAAAGAGTTCTACATCTACCCATGTATTGTTTTGTCTTTTATAACTATTGCTCACTTAAATAGTTGTGGGTCCATTGTCTTTCCATACCCTAGGGTGCATTCCAGGAAACTTGTGTACAATATGAATGTAAATGTGATTTAATAGTGATCCAAACCTGAATGTCTTTGCCTTATCTCACTTAATTTATCTTACATTCTCCAGGAATTTTTGTTTGAGTACATTGCACAAATTTTATTGCGCATTTTCTTTCACCATCTTATACGCCATCATTATCACTCCCACAAAAATAGAGTTAGGTCAGCTACTATAGTGTAATTTATAGCTCGACACCATTGAAAATAGTCTCACATCTTGTTGCAAAGATTTGACAATTGGCATTTCCCTCTTATCCCACTTCAAATGTTTTAGGGTTTCTACTTGCTTCTTCGTGTTCTTTTCAGCTACAGGAACAACACCAGAGTTGTTCAATCCAGTTATATCATGGATCATCTCTTCAGTAATCTTAATAGGTTGCTCTCCTATCCATAGAAACTAGTCATGGATTCTTCGTAGAACAATCTTGACCCGTTCTTCCTCATTGAATTCATAGATTTCCATCATTCACAAGATGTTAAGATTCTGCAAATGAGTGAACTCATCCTTCCAAGTTCCATCTTCTTTTATCATATCCTTCATCTCCTTAAAGATTTTGAAATCCCCTAGTGTCTCATACTTACAGTGTATGTAGGCCCTAATATCTTCCACATGGAGTACGTCGTACGGGGTTTGTGTGAAAACGCGTCTTTAGGATCATCGCCCATGGACTTAAAGGATATTTCTTGAACTTGTACCTCGGTCTCTCATTAAAATCAAAGATCATTGGAGTATCCATGACAAACACAACTCACAATTTGAAATAAGTGCCTTGTGTAGAAACTGATGAAATATCAGATTCAACTCCAAGATCCAGCTGCATGCAATAAACCTGTCACAAAGAATGAAGCAACAAAATGGAAAAAGCAGAAAACTCTTGTACTCAAAATGACAGAGCTCAA
>MU228013.1:2797958-2808142 GCA_018584345.1 Thuja plicata
GTGGAAGCATCAAGAAGACCTAAAGATTCTTCTGGATTAGGTCACACTGAACAACATACAACCACTGAAGAAGGAGAATCATCTAAGACAGGTGAAAGAAGGTATGCAAAGCCAAGAAACAACAAACATGTTTGCCACCACCGTGGGAAACCAGGTCATACAACAAAAATTTTCCGAAGCAAGAATGGTAAGTCCAATCCTAAAACCAACTTTAATGGTTATTGCTTTAACTGTAATAAGTTTGGACATCAAGCACGTGAATGTAAGACAAAGGAAATCAATGCATCTTCCACACCTAGACTCAATGGTAATTGTCATAACTGTCAGAAATTTGGTCATAGAGCACAAGATTATAGATCTAAGGGTAAACAACAATGGACATCAAAGGCACAAGAGAAATCACCAAGAAAAGGTAATACTTACAAGTGGGACTACAACACATGGCATAGTTGTCATTACTATGGTGAGTATGGACATGTTCCAGAAAACTGCATAAGGACACATTTCAGAGGAAAGTCTAAGAGTTGGATGAATGGAAGCCTAGTTTGTCACAGTTGTCTGAAAATTGGTCATACAAGGAAAGATTGTAAGACTAGGGTACCTACTCCTACTATTGAGAAGATTAGAGCACAGATGAACCAGACATGGGTTAAGAAATCTAAACCATGCAGCAGTGAAGCTAGTGTAGTCGAGGTCACCCAATCCAATGGATCAGGTGATCACATCATCTCCAACTAAGCAAAAGAGGTATGTAAGGAACTACACCTAAAAATCTTATCTTACATCAGTTCCTAACATGAAATATGCCAAAGTCCATATTTGCATATGTTAAGATGCACCAGGACACATTTTGAAGACAAATGTCGAGAAGAGCCAATTGCACTATAGGTGCCGAGCACCAATTGTGGACACTAAGGCTGAGTTCTTTAGTGTGTGTCGAGTTTGTTGGTCGAGTAAGTTATGTGATGGCAGAGTTAAGTGAGCCAAGTGGGATGCAAGTTGTGTTAGAAAGTTGAGGACAACTAGCTTGCACTAACTCAACAGGCAAAACATTTATTGCTTACCTACCTTGACCTTTCAAAATCTATAAGGATGAACTGTTTATTCTTCATTTTTACCTTGTGATTTTCACTGTTTACAGAGTGATTGGAGTAATTGCAGAATTGATCTTAATGAAGTCAGCATCAAAGATTTTGTCAGCGTGCTATCGGCAATTCTAAAGTGAACAGTACGAAGTGCTACTTTTTGAGGTACTCTATTCTTCATTTTTTGAACCCTAATTTCAAGATTATGGCTGCAAGCACTTCCGCACCAGTTAAACATATGGAGGGAGAAAAAGAGAAAATTCAGTTAGTACAGAGTGATGAATGTGCACCTCTCAACTTTTGAGCCATTCCTGAAAGTGCAATTCAGAGTGATTTGACCAGAGCTCTCTCATCCATTCCACCAAAGGTACTTATGATCCATGATGTAAGATCGTGTTACATGGTTAAGATTTGTGAAGTAGGTGATAGTGAATTGAGAAAATCCTACAGTAAATTGTGTGTTGATGGAGTTCTGAAGGGAGAATTCAAACATTTAGCAGACAAAGGGTTAACTCGTGCCCTAGATTTTCCACAAGGTTTCAAAGATGAATGGATTGAGGTTATTCTTAGCCGAGTTCATGATATGTGTATGTGGTTGGATAGTGGACCAGTCAAGATAACTAAGAACATGATTCATCGAGTGACTAGATATCCTGTAGTGAACGGAAAATGGACAATGAGAGATAACAGCAAAGAGGAAATTACACTGAACACTAGAGCCGTATGGAACAACAGAGGTATGACTATCTCTATAATTAAAGACCTAGAACTTGATTTTGGAGTAAGAGTAATCACACATAAGTTCTATCAGTCGAGTCGACTAGATAGTGTTCCTTGTACAGCCATTGACCAGGCATGGAAGATTGTTAAGAAGAATCATACATATGATCTTGCCGAGCTACAACAAACACAACTAGCCGAGAACCTAGCATCAATCAGAAAGGCTAAGAGCTCATCATGTAAGTTTGGTTCCTTACTAGTATGCATATTTTTCTACATTCAGGATACCTTTTCTACATTGGGAGATATTGTTTGGAAAAAGGATAGACCCATTATAGTTCAAATAAGTGAATTTATTGAGAAACTAGGAAGTAATTTCAATAGCATTATGGGGAGCTATTTTGTGGAATTTAAAAAGAGAATGAGATTAAGAACTAGGATTCCTAGATCACTAGTGGAGAAGCACTATGAAGAAATTTTTTTCTAGTTGATACGGATAACACATTTATCTAGGCTGTGACACCTAGGGTAACATGTTTAGAACCATTTCCCTATGAAATTAACATTGATGAAGCATCAGCAGCCATCATTGCACTCCTGGCTGAGGTAATTAATACTACAGCAGAAAGGTTTGGTAATTTTGATGAAGCTAAAGTAAAAATTTCAAGAGGTTTAAAGGAGGGAACCGTGGAGAGGAAAAGGAAGAAGATTGTGAAAAATATAAAGAAAATGGTTGGTTTAGGAAGTGATGAAGAACCTAAGGATGCACCTTTAGGCCTGTCCACATGACAAGGTGAGGATATGTCTACAAAAGAGGAAATCAGTGCATCTGAGGAGATCACTAAGAAAGCTAAGGGTAAGAGACCATCAATTATCGTAGTAACCAAGCCGAGCAAAGCTAAACCTAAGGTTACACCTCCTGCAGCTAATCATCTAAGGACTAGAGCATCTACTATTACTTCTCCAGCTGTACAAACAAAAGTGTATGGAAAGAAGAAGGTTGGAGAAAGCAGTTCTGGAAATGAAGCTAAAATTGCTCCTAAGGTTGAGCCAAGTAAACCAGCAAAGAGACCAAGGAGGAGACTAGAATTGGGGACAGATAGTGATGATGAAAAGACTGAGATTGATGAACCCAGTAACATACCTACAACACAATTCAAGAAACCAACTAGTATTGATGAGGTATGTGACACTTTGAGAAACTCAGCAGGGTTAGCTACTTTCAAGTTCATTAAGTATGAGAAATTGAATAATGTGGATAAGCACAAAGTTCAGGAAGCACTTTTAGATATGATGAGTACTTTCAAGTTAACTCCTATAGAGATAGGAAACCATGTGCCGAATGAATTATATGAGTTTTTGTCAAGCAAATGGGAATTTGCACTTACCACAGAAAGACAGATCAGGGAAGGAACTTTAGCCAAGGTAATACCTGAGTTGACTTCAAAACAAAGAGCCAAATTTATTAAAGAATATAAGAATAGGTTTGTTCCTAAACTTAGAGGTTATGCTATTTTGAAAAGTGATATTGAAGGATTAGTACATCAAAGTACAAGGATTTGGAAGGAAATCTTTGGACTGATAGTTCCAAAAAACAAGAAATCTGATGAAGGTCCATCTGATCAAAAGGAAAAAGAAGTTGAGATCACCCCTGAGCCACAGGTGACTCAAGATCAAATTGCTACAGAATAGGACAAGACCAAAGATGCCTTAGACTCAACAAATTATGTTGATCTGACTACAGACAGTCCAATGGACTACATAATTGATGATTCTAGCAATTTGAATGTTGTGGAACAAGACATGCCGAGTGGTACAAACACTGATTCACCTATTAAGGAAATAGAGACTAAAGGAGGAAAGACCATTGCATCTGAAGAGAAAATTGATGAGATAATTGAAGAAATCAATGCTCAGATAGGTGAAGAGAAACATCAAATAGATGCACAAGAGGTAACTTCACAAAATCCACCTATATTAGAGGTTGTCAAAACAGTTTTAGATAGTGGTATAGTGGTGAAGGATAATGTTGACAAGCCTAAGGAACAAGAGGCAATGCAAGTGTTGGTTGATCTACCACACTCTGCATCATCCACTCCCACAGGTTCTAAAAATGGAAGTATGCCTAATCCATAGACAATCCTGACAAAATTGAAAGAGGCAATGGACATTGATACTGTCACAGGAAAAGGTATTATGCAGTCGAGCATCAGTTCACCAAAGTTGAAGAGAAGGAAAGTTTTGAAGAAGAAGTCTCAAATTCTCGATGTCACATTAGATGATTTAATTGTGATTCCACAATGGGATCCCAATGAATTATCTTTTGAACAAATAGGGACTCTTTAGGAATTACTTAAGAGGAAGAAGAGACAGGAAGAGATGAAAATAAAATAAAAGCAAAAGCAGGTGTTGCATGACATCAAGGAAATATTTGCAAAGGATTTTGACTTAGAAGATGAAATGCCTCAAGCTCCAATTACTGCTCAGTTACTTAACATTGTACAAAAGGTAACTGATGATGATATAAATAGCAATGAAAATTTTCTACAATGGTCCGAGAGGAGATTTGAGAGCAAAGTTCTAGAGAAAATCTTAGAAGAGATTGCAACAAAACAGGTTGAACTTTCTACTCTTGTAGAAATTTTGAAGAAAGTTACAGCAAATGTTTATTCTTTGTACAGGAAGTTATGTGATGTTGAATTCTTCACAAAGGATAATATACAGCTTGTTGAGAAGCTACAATTAGATTTGAGATCAACTGGCAATACTTTGGGTAAGGATACTACTTCTAGTTCTTTTCATTTTACTAAGTTGATCAATGCACAATGCAGAATAGCTGAGCTTATGGCTGAAGATGGTCAAATTAGGGCCAAATTGATAACTATTCAGACAAGTTTGTTGCCTCACTTGGAGGTAATACAGAAGGAACTTTCAATTGTAAAAGAGTTATCACAGAGAAATGCAAATCTCTCAACTGTAGAAAGTTTAGTGAGTCTAGCTGCCGAGCTAGAGATAAAATTGGAAGTTATGAAGATTGCCGAGGAAAGTTGGGATACTACATTTGAATCAACCCTGCAGCTTCATAAATTTTTTTTGGATAAGTATAACTTAACCCCACCAGCAATCAGTGACAAAAACAAGGGGGAAGTTGGTAAGGATACAATATGATACATCAGTATAGAACAGGTACACTTGTATATATTTTTGAAGGCATGTAAACTTTTTGTATGTATAATTTCGAGTATATTCCTAGGGGGAGTACTTAGTATACTTAGGCAACATTTTGATGAAATGAAATGAAGGAATGATAAGTATGTTTTTGCCACTAATATCAAAGGGGGAGATTGTTAATCTCTAAGATCTCTTGATGATTAGTGACCAACACTTTGTCATTCACTTAGGTAGTTTTAGTTGGCTATCACTGTGGCCGAGCTAAAAATATTCAAGGCTAAGCAACATTGCCGAGCAGTATTTAGGTTGTCGAGTGGTATCATGCCAAGCCGAGTAGGATACTTAGTGTCGAGCGATAGAGATGTTAAGTGCCGAGTCGAACAGTTTTTGTATACATGTCTGGAATGATTCAAACTTCGAGGATAAGTGTTCAGGTTGACTTATATCAGATTTTTGGGCCGACTTATGTATGCATTTAATATTTTCCTATGAAGTTAGTTATGCATTTAATTGTTTTATCCTATGCATGATCTGTTGTAATCATTAATTGTATTACCTTGGAGGCATGGGTATTAGATCTTGATCATTGATCTAGATCTCGCTATCAGACTTGAATAGATATATAAGATTGCTTCTAAACCCTATTTTGAAAGTGTGTGTGAAGAGAAGTGGTGACTGTATTTTAAAGTGAAATGCATAGAGGGTTATTTTGTTAAGAAGCAGAGTGATAGAAAAGTGATAGCACAGTGAACAACAGAGTAAAGTTATATCAGATTATGAGATCATAGAAGGTATTGGAAAGAGGAGATTTGTCATTAGCATCTGAGTGCATAATGAAGGATCATTACTTGAAACATTCTAATCATTGTATCAGGTGAAAATCTCTTTACAGAGTGGTTCTAGCAGACCTTTCTAAATCTCCTAACAAAGTGCTTACTTTATTGTAAGTTGAAATCCTTTCACAGGGTAGATTGCATCTTGTAATCAACTTTTGTAGCCCTAACAGGCACACTTTATTACTGCAGTAGTGGAGAATTTTGTGGGTGTCATCCCCACCCCATTTTTACCTATTTGGGTTTCTGGGTTACCAAGTTCTTGTGTTATGAGTTATTTATTTCATTGTGTGGATGCTATTTGATATTTCATTATATTCATATATGTATGAATGTGGATCAGTTTGTTTTAAGTATTTAAATTTGAAGATCTGATTCACCCCCACCCCTCTCAGCATCTTGCTTTCCTATTATTGTATTTCCAACACATGTGACCAACTTTGTTACATCCAAATGATCTTCCTCTGAAAGGTTTGATCTGCTCTCTAAGTTCCTCTTGTTGTATATGATCTTCTTGTTAATTAGGTGTCTCATGTGTTTTACCTTCAGACTATCTTTCTTGAGATTTAGAGCATTCTGCTTTATCAAAATTTAAAGGGGTAAATTGGATGGTCTTTTAAATAGGGTTTTAATAATGGATATTTGCATATAAAAGAGACCCTATACCATATTCAACCATTTACATTTAATTGTTATGATAAGGAATGTAAAGCTGTAAATGTTTGCAAAGAATAATGAAGTAAAATACATACATCACATCATAGCAGATCTGGAAATACCCCTTTTATGATGCCTGTGTTGAGTTTCTGGAAAATCTACAACCGGATTTGGAATAGAAATGCAGAGATGAAGAAAACCCATAAATATTTTCCAGATCTGACTTAGTTCTGATTTTGACCCAAAAATGAATGTCACCTTTGACCCAAAATTTCTGATTATGACCCAGAACAAAATCTTGATTTTGACCCGGAATAGAATGTCAATTTTGACCCAGAATGTCTGATTCTGACCTGCAACTCCCGAAATAGCACCTGCAAATATCTAGAAAAGAGGGTTTTGGGGTGGCTATATAGGGTTTTGCCTTAGTCAAACCCCCATTTTGGTGGTTTCCACCTCCACAAATAGCCGAATGTAATAGAATGTATGTGTGTGTTGCTCTTAGAAAGAGTTTTGAATGTATATTGCCAAGATCTAATCCTCTAGATTGAAACCTTGGCATGAATTGAAAATGAGAGAGCAATGCATAGATTTGAATATGATAAAGAAAGCATACCAAGCCCCCAAGGCTAAAGTATTCCTACCAAAATCACAATCCATTGTTGCTACCCCATGATAATATCTTTTGAATGCTTGAATGTTGAAAATGGTAGATCCAAGAAGAAGGAAGGAAGAACTCTTTCTTGCTCCAATGAAGATCCACAATAGCTTGTCCACAAAAATGCTTGTATGTATTAAGGCATCATCATATCTTGTCCTTCTATATCATCCTCTTGCATTCTTGCATCATCATCATGTCATAATTGTAATTTCGTCATGTCATCTCATGATTTTGTTTCATGAAGAATGAAGGCAAAAGAGAGTTTTTATATAGAGATCTCAATATAGACCTCCTAGGGCAATGCAAGGGACCCAAATTCAAATTTCTCCTTGAATAATTCTAATATCAGAGAAAACACTTCCGCACTCGGACCCGGGGACCTATTTTTAAGTTTAGAACCCCGATAAGCTCTAGATCTGAAAGTGGGGACCAACACCCGACATAGGTCAAAATTTACCTCGACCTTGAACTAGGTCAAGGTTGACCTCAATTATGAACTAGGTCAAAATTGACTTCAACCCTGACTTGAGGTTTTAGGCAGGTCACCTTAAGAAATCTGCAAGATTCCCAGGTCAACCAGGGACCTAGGAAGGTGAGAAAACACAACAGAGCGCTGGGGAGAGGCATAGAGGCCATAGAGGAGGTATGATGAATATTAGGAGATACATTACATAGGTTCTACCTAAAAATAAATCCACAGAGAGGGAAATTGAGGAGGATCTATAGGATCCTAACCCTAATTTCACCTAGAAGTGCAGAATCAAGTGCAGATGCATCCTAAAATGCAAATCTAATACACAAGTGTACAAAATGAGGGTGCTAAACCTACAAAAATGGAAGTGCTTCCATTTTAAGATGATACATTTATACCCCACTTTAGCTTAGATATGACACTACATGAATATGCAAGCCAAAGTACGAAAACATCATAAAACAAAAAGGATATAGCCAAGTCCTCAACGTAGAGATCCTGCAAGAAAACGTTAGTACCCGCAACCTGCAACACACAAGGTTAATGAAAATCCATAAAGCACCTAAGAATTACTAGGATGATTTTGATAGGTGCATATATCCCCTTATGCCCCCTTGTTTTGGCTTACTAATTATGAAAGGTGAAACAGGGTGATAAGGTTAGACCTATACACTGGATATGCGGTTTATTTAAAAGTCCTTTCCTAAACTAGTTAGAAGGATTCCTAACCTTCCTAAATGGATTCAAGGGGTTAGGTATTTGAATCACTGTTCCAACACCACTTACGACAATGAAAATGGAGCTACCAAACTCAAGTTATGATGAAAAGAGTGAATGTCTATCTAAATGCATATGAAGGAAAAATTGAATTTAACCTAAGTAAATTCAAAAGAAACCCTAATAAAAACCTAATTTGTAGCTATAAATAAGAGAAAGAAGCACTTACCTTCTCATTCTTAGCATTTTCAAAGTTTAGGAAAAGAAGCAGAATGCCAAAGAGAGAATAACTTCAAGCGAGCCGCATGGAGATCTTGAGAGAGTGCCTAGCCAGTGGACAACCACTTCCTGAGGTAAGTTCATTGTTTTGATATTTGTGGTTGTAAAATTCATGTTTTCATAGGTAAGGTCAACCTTGACCCAAAAAGATCGACCCTGACCTAGTTATGTTGACCTTGACCCTTGAAGGTCGACCATAACTGGGAAGGTCTCATCCTTTCTGGGGATAAGATCAACCCCGACCCAAAAAGGTTGACCATGACCCAATAAGCTTGACCTTGACCTGAAAAGGTCGACCTTGACCCAACAAATTAGACCTTGACCTAGTCAAGTGGGTATTATAGCTTCCTGATGATAAAGTATTGATATGATGTTGTTTGTGCTGATAGGATCTTGTCCGTCTCCGAGAGCACCCCTTCAGAGGGCTATTGTTTGATTGTCTGAGAGAACTTGTCCAAGCTACAGTAGGATGAGATACATATATTGAGAGATGTGGGACTGTACTGGGTAGTATTCTTACCACAGATGAGGTTACATTGATGCATGATATCAACCATGATAGAGAGGTGGGATGAGGATACTTTTTCCTTCCATCTTCCCTCAGGAGAGATCACAATCACATTAGAGGATGTGCATAGGATCCTACGACTTCCAGTCTGAGGTGAGCCTATCAGACTAAGAGTGCAGAGGGGTCCTACTAAGGTCCTCTTAGATGGGGATTATTTTTTAGGACAAGTACCATAGATGAGGACCCGGGTAGATCAGATCAATCTATCAACCATACTAGCAGGCTTGACACCTTTGGTACGAAAAGTGATGTGTATACTCTCTTTAGTTTTAATACCCAACACAAAGGGTACAATATTTTTAGCACCATTCACTCATCTCATACATAGGATGGAGGGTGACAAGACTATCTTCTCATGGGGTCGCAACATGTTAGCCCATCTCTACCATGAGTTGTGTCAGTTAGTGAGCTACCAGCGGGAGAGTCTCACAGTATGCACCTTGCTACAGGTTTGGATGTTTGAGAATTACACATGTACACGACCATAAGGTTTTCCAGTGATGGTAGATGCTAGCACACTAAGAGCCTTTTCCTACCCACTAGCAGATGTATGGAAGTACTGGGATATGCTCTTTTGGAGGGTATGCCTCAATCATATACTAGGTGTTGATGTGATATGTGTAACCACCTAATTTTGGTCTGTCGCAACTATAGACCCTATTTGCCCTAAGTGTGATCATACCCTCGATTTATGTCCAAACAACCCTGTTACTATTTGGCATAATTCTTTTAATCGATTTAATGTCCTAGGTGATTTTTATCACTGATTTTTATTTATCTACTATAGCCATACAATTTAAATCAATATCGACCAATCAGATCAAATCAAAATCAAACATGGCTATAATATTTAATTATAATGGAATTAAATAAATCTCTATTTCAAATGTATCACTTGCAATCCAACCCCTTCCCCTAGCCTATTAATTTTATTAAAAAGGCTATAGTCCCTTAATTATTAAAAAGCAATTTATTTGTTTTAATAATTAAATCCTATATTTCTAAATGAATTAAATAAGTT
>MU228013.1:2825509-2869707 GCA_018584345.1 Thuja plicata
CCATCAATGTCAAAGGGGGAGATTGTTGGAGATTTGATTCTGAGTAGTTGATTGATTGTATGTTTGTCATTGATGACAACATATAATACACAGTAGTAATTCTATATGTACTTATTAGAATGATGATATGAAGACTTGTGTGGATAGATAAATATTGTTAACATGTTTATTATGTTATGTTCATACACACAGACCTAGATATGATGTTTCAGTAAAGTTATGTAATTTTGTTATTGGCAGTTACAGTTCTGAAAGTGTAACGGTTTAGGGCCGACATATATCACGTGTTTCTTGAGTTGCACCTATTTTATGAGTTGATGATATTAATCCAAAGGCACCAAACATGTTTCAAGAAGATTGCAAAGTTAGAGTTAAATTGGCAAGGCTGACTTAGTGAAGCGTTGCGTCTATTTGGTTTATACTTGTGCGGTTGTAATAATGCTTGCATGCTTAGTAGAGACGACAAGGATGTTATGAAGAGTTGTCTTACAGGTCCCATAATCTCATACTTTGAGGAAGATACTCATAGCAAGTCAAAGGTGACATGCTAAGTGTGAATGATACGAAAAGATAAGAAAGATGTATAGAGCATATTATCAGAGTTGGTTCATTCATCAAGAGTCTATGTGAAGAAGAAATGAAAGATTGTAATACACTGGAACTGATCAAGACAGCAGGTCTACTCTACAGTTCATCATCATATATAGTGCATATATGTTATACAGAAGGTTGTAGCCTTCACCGTCAAGCAGTGAGCTTTTGGACAGTGAGTCCACCACCCCTAACAGGGTTATTTGTAAAAGACTCCTAATAGGGTCCGACCCTTAACCAGGTCACTATACTTATTACATTGTAATGTACAACTCCTAACAGGGTTGAAATATCTTCTAACAGGGATTACTACAAACAAGTATAGTTTATTGTGGGTGCTAATTCCCACCGGGGTTTTTACCATTTGGATTCCCCGTAATCAATTTGTGTGTTGAGTATTGTGTTATATGATTAAGCATTTACTTTGTTGTATTCTAAAGTTAAAGAAGTAAAAAGAACTGAAGTTACTGATAATTGATTCACCCCCCCTCTCAGTTATCCTTTGAGATTATTCTAACATATATATGAAATTTTTTCTTTGCCTAGTTAGTTCTATGATTGATTACTGTATTTTTCACCAATACAAAACTTAATAGAAAGAAAGAATGAAATCATGTATGAATGTATTCAAATCACATAGCCTATAAAACAAACATAATGATTCTATAAGGAATACATAAATACACAAAGAAAGAATGATATATTAGGGATAATAACATTTGAGATGCATAATATTAATAGGTTCCTTAAGAGGGACACCATTCATATCAGAAATCTTATAAGCACCTAAAGAAAAGTCCTCAATTACTATGAAATGTCCAAGCCAATTGGGGCTAAACTTCCCTTTTCCACTAGTAAAGCATTCACATTCCTTTGATTTTCATACAAGACTAAATCACCCACCGAAAATGACTGTTCAATCACCTTATGATTATACTATTTCTAAAGTGATTTATGATAAGCATTTATATGTTCCAAAGCATTTATTCATTGTTCATCCAATATTTCTAATTCATGTAATCGTTGTTCCTGAAAAGTATCCTTGTCGATTATCCCATGAAATGAAACACACAAAGAAGGTATTTCTAATTCTAAGGGCATAATAGCATTAGTACCATAAATAAGATTATAAGGAGAAGTACCTATGGTAGTACGGACACTAGTCCTATAAGCCCGTAAAGCATAAGTAAGTTGGGTATGCCAATCTTTTGCATGCTTATTAACTATTTTCCTTAAGATTTGCTCAATAACTTTATTCGATGCTTTAGCTTGGAAATTAGATTGAGGATAGTAGGGAGTAGAAAATCTATGATGAATATGATATTTCTTAAAGAATTTAGTGACTTCTTTATTATTTAAAGAAGTGTCGTTATCTAAAACTATCATTGAAGGAATACCAAATCGTGTTATAATATGATTAAGGATGAAATCACAAATAACATCTGTGGTAGTACAATGGAGAGGAATAGCTTCCACCCACTTTGTAGAGTAATCGATAGCTGTCAAAATGTATGTATGTCCTTGAGAAGAAGCTGGTGAGATTTTTCCAATAAGATCAAAAGCCCAAATACTAAAAGGCCATGGAGCAACTTGATTACGAAGCTCACGAGCAGGAGTATGAATTAAATTACCATGTTGCTGACACTAAGGACACTTCTTAACAAACATAAAAGAATCTTGTTCCATTGTTTGCCAATAATATCCCATTCTAAGAAGTTTATTGACTAAAGATTTCCCACCAAAATGTCCCCCACAAGAACCAAAATGAGCTTCTACTAAAGCTATCAGAATTTTGGTTCTACCAAGACATCTTAATAGCAAACCATTATAAGAGTGTTTGGAAAGTGTACCTCCCAAAATGATATTACATGTTGCAAGATTCTTAATACGATTACGCATGTTCCTTGTTGTTGATTCCAGAAAAGTACTATCTTTCAAAAAATGAAAGATATGTGAATACCATTAATCCAAATGCAAGTTAAAACAATCAGCAGTAACCTTATTATAAATTACAAGGTGTTTAAGAGTATGTATAGTAAATTGAAATTCTTCTACATTATTCTCAAGATAAACCAAAGAAGCTACACTTGCCATGGCGTCCGCATGTTGATTATCTTTCCTAAGTAAGGTTTGAATCGTATAAGAAGAGAATCATGAAAGAATATCAAGAGCCAAATCTCTATATTGCATCATTTTATCATTCTTAGTATGATAACCTCCTTTGATTTGTTCCATAATCAATTTTGAATCCCCGTAGATTTCCAAGTTTTTAATATGAAGGGATGAAGCTACTCGTAAGCCAGCTATAAGAGCTTCATACTCCATAATATTGTTAGTACAAGGAAAGGTCAATTTATACAACATAGGGATTGGTTTCTTTGTAGGAGGGACCAAGATAATGCCAACACTAGAACCTATCTTACATCTAGAACCATCAAAATATAATTCCCAAACATCCTCTTGCTTAATAGCTAGAATGATCTCATTAGGGAATTTTATTGAGGTAACGCCTGTATCAGAATGAGGACAAGGAGCTTCAGATAAATAATCAATAAATTTTTTTCCTTTAATTAACTTTTGAGGCATGAAATTAAGATCCAATTCCGTAAGTAACATCACCCACTTTGCCAGACGGCTAAAAAGATCATTCTTTGAGAAAAGGTGTTTTAGAGGATCAAATTTAACAATCACATTGACCTCAACATTCAATAGGTAATGCCTGAGTTTTTGAAAATCATAAAATAAATCCAAGAATTTTCTTTCCAAGTCGGTATATCTCAGTTCATAATCAAGTAAAGTCTGACTAATGTAGTACACCGGTCTTTCCTTACCTTCACTATCATGTCAAGCCAACAACGCACTCACGACATTTGGAGTAGCGAAAGTATATAGATAAAAGGGTTTATTGAAGGGAGCAGGTTGCAAAATAGGAGGATTGGAAAGATACTCTTAAATTTTTCAAAGGATTGTTTACATTCCTTATTCCAATAAAAAATGGTATCTTTTCTAAGAAAGGAAGTGAAAGGAACAGTTCTATCGGCTAAGTTAGAAACAAAGCAATGAATGGCTTGTATTTTTCCTTGTAAACTATGTAATTGAGAAATATTCTTAGGAGGAGGCATGTTAATAATAGCATCAATCTTTTCGGTATCAACCTCTATGCCTCACTTAGAGATTATAAATCCTAATAATTTACCAAAATCAACTCCAAAGGCACATTTCTTAGGATTCAATCTCATATTTTAAATATTTGTCATAAAATAAAAACATGATCCTCTCTTTGTATAGATTTTTCCAAGATATCATCCATATAATCTTCCAGAATCTTATGAATGTAATCATGAAATATCAAAGTCATAGTGCGTTGATAATTTGCTCCTACATTTCTTAATCCAAAAGGCATCATGACCCAACAAAATGTTCCCCAAGGTGTTATAATTGTGGTCTTAAGTTGGTCTTCAATAGGAATAAAGATTTGATTATAACCCAAAAAAACATCCATAAAAGATAATAAAGCATGACCCGTTGTTGAATCCACAATCATATCAATATTAGGTAACGAGAAATCATCTTTTAAGGATGCCTTATTTAAATCTTGAAAGTCAGTGCACATCCTTATCTTATTTTCTCTTTAGAGACAACCACAATATTAGAAATCCATTCAGAGTAATCAATAGAGAGGATGAACCCATCACCTAATAATTTTTCAATTTTGGCCTTAATTAATAAGGCAATGCCTGGATTCATCTTTCAGATTTTCTGTCTCATAGGTTTAGCATTAGGTTTGAGAATAATATTGTGAGTAACAATCTTAGGATCTATACCCGACATAGCCGAATATGTCCAAGCAAATATATCCTTATATTCAAGCAAGAGGGAGACCAACTGATCATGTTCATCTTGATTCAAACATTTCCCAATTTTGATTATTTTTTCAGAGTCATTCACATCCACTTGAACTTCAATAGTCTCAATTATTAATAAATTACTTTGTATGGGAGAATCCATTGGAAAAGGAGAAATATATTGTACATCATGTTCTCCAAAATAGGCTTCATTATTCAGACAATAGGGTTTTCTTCTTTTATGATGAAACGTAGGTAGATCCTGATAAGCCCCTAAAAAATCTACTAGGGATTCATCCTCAAGAAAAATATCCAAACTAGGTTTTTGATCCATGTTGAGGAGAAGCGGATTAACCAATTTCAAATTTCCACCATAGATATGATTGACATTAAGAGGAAAATCCGATGGTTGTTTATAAGGATTGAATCCTAACCCATAAGTATAATCATAAACTTTGTTGTCCAAAGGCACTTGTATGCCTTATTTATATTTACCACATCCTTTCCCATTGAGTCCTGATTTCTTGAGTAGATGATAACCATAACCATATCTATCAGCCATATCAGATTGAGTCAAAGGATCAACATATGTCACAATGTCATAGCAATTCGGTTTTATTGTCTCAATTGTTTCTTCAAGTGAATCAACAACAAAGTTACTTTTTAATTCTTTAAAAAGTGGGGAAGGAGTAAAAACTTGCTTTTCAAACCCACTTTTTTGTTTCATAAATTCTAAATCAGAAACTTTATATTCTCCCATAAAATAAGGATTAAAGTCCAATGTTCCCCAATCATCTCTAGTCAAAGAAGAAGATGGAGTTTCATCTTGTTTAACTTCAAGTGGTTTCTCAGGTTCCTTACTTGGTTGTATAGGTTCAGAAACCTTAGCATATTCCGCATTTAGGCAAGGATTCGGTGCATCATCCACATGTAGTGTATACATAAAATTGTTATAAATGGACCTAACCTTATGATGAAGAGTAGAAGAAACTGCATGCATAGTATGTAACCAAGGTCTTCCTACCAGAAGGTTATAATTGAGAGGTCCAGGAATAACATGAATAGGTGTATTTAGAAGAACTGGACCAACCTTAATAGGTAACGTAATAATGCCCAAAGTTTTCTTTGCGATATTATCAAATCCACGAATAGGGATATTATCCGGTTGAATAGTTGTAACATCGGCCTTAATTGCCTTAAGCATATCCATGCTACAAACATTAAGCCTAGATCCATTATCAATTAATGTTCTACGAATGATACTCTGATTAATATAAATAACAACCATAAGAGCATCATATTGATTTTGCACCTCAATAGAAGGTAAATCATCATCGATAAACTCAATAGGAGGTATACAAGGCATAGTATACATGCACTCCAAAAATGAATTGATATTCTCTTGGTTAGGAGGCAGAGCAGGAAGAGTAGATAAAGCTTTTTACAAAGCCTCATGATATGTGGGAGAAGTTTTAAGCAATTCCCATAAAGATATCTTAGCTGGAGTAGCGCATAATTGCTCAAATAAGTCATACTCCTTAAAGAAAGAAGGTAACCTAGGTGCTTGAGGAAGCACGGGTTGAGAAGGAGGTAAAGAAGCTGGAACAATAGGTTGAGGATTATTCCATGTGCGATAAGCATGCGAAATGAAATCCATATTATCAAAGAAATCCAAACGATCTCTAGTTTGACCCTTAATAGTTATTCGAGGACATCCTTTTACTGTCATCAAAGGTTTAGGAAATAACATTCTAGGTGCATCAATGTTGCAAATAGTGGAACATGAAGGTAACCATGCACACACCCTATGGTAAATGTCAATTGGAGAGGTTGTGGAGGAGGATGAAATAGGAATAAGAGCCATGGAGATCTCATTTGAACCATTTTCATTCTCACTTCCATGTACCTCATTAAGGGATCTATCCTTTTGTGCAATAAAGGCCTCATCAAAGTATTCAAAACAAAAGTCATACATGTTGAACACAAAGTAAAATTATAAGCATGTAAATGTTTTTGTGTTTTTAAAGAATTTTTTTAATTTTTATATATTTTTGAAATATGAATGCAAGAGCATAAAAGAAATCTACTTCTATATTCATGCATGATCTAACATAAAATGTAAATCTAACACCAAAAAGAAAGAGTTGTCTATCGTAGATTCACCAAAATGTAAAGGGGTAAATTGGATGGTCTTTTAAATAGGGTTTTAATAATAGGTATTTGCATATAAAAGAGACCATATACCATATTCAACCATTTACATTTAATTTTTATGATAAGGAATGTAAAGCTGGAAATGTTTGCAAAGAATAATGGAGTAAAATACATACCTCACATCATAGCAGATTTGGAAATACCCCTTTTCTGATGCCTGTGTTGAGTTTCTGGAAAATCTGCAACCGGATCTGGAACAGAAACGTAGAGATGAATAAAACCTAGAAATATTTTCCAGATCTAACTCAGTTCTAATTTTGACCCAAAAATGAATGTCACCTTTGACCCAAAATTTCCAATTCTGACCCAGAATTTCCGATTCTGACCCACAACAAAATGTCAACTCTGACCCAGAACAGAATGTCAATTCTGACCTGCAACTCCCAAAACAATACCTGCAAATATCTTAAAAAGGGGGTTTTGGGGTGGCTATACAGGTTTTTTCCTTAGTCAAACCCTCATTTTGGTGGTTTCCACCTCCACAAATAGCCGAATGTAATAGAATGTATGTGTGTGTTGCTCTTAGAAAGAGCTTTGAATGTATAATGCCAAGATCTAATCGTCTAGATTGAAACCATATCATGAATTGAAAATGAGAGAGTAGTGCATATATTTGAATATGATAAAGAAATCATACCAAGCCCCCAAGGCTAAAGTATCCCTACCAAACTCACAATCCATAGTTGTTACCCCATGATAGTATCTTTTGAATGCTTGAATGTTGAAAAGTGTAGATATAAGAAGAAAGAAGGAAGGAAGAACCCTTTCTTGATCCAATGAAGATCCACAATAGCTTGTACACAAAAATTATTGTATGTATTAAGGAATCATCATATCTTGTCCTTCTATATCATCCTCTTCATTCTTGCATCATCATCATGTCATAATCATAATTTTGTCATGTCATCTCACGATTTCATTTCATGAAGAATGAAGGCAAAAGAGAGTGTTTATATAGAGATCTTAACATAGACCTCCTAGGGCAAGGCAAGGGACCCAAATTCAAATGTTTCCTTGTATTATGGTCCAATTACAATCACCAACCAAGGAGGGGATGTATTAATTTGAATATCAGAGAAAACACTTCCACACCCGCACCCGAGGACCTATTTTTAAGTTTAGAACCCCGATAAGCTCTGGATCTGGAAGCGGGAACCAACACCCGAAAGAGGTAAAAATAGACCTCGACCTTGACCTAGGTCAAGGTTGACCTCAATTTTGATCTAGTGTAGAATTGACTTCAACCCTGACCTGAGGTTTCAAGCAGGTCACCTTACAAAATCTACAAGATTCCCAGGTCAGCCGGGGACCTAGGAAGGTGATAAAACACCCTAGAGTGCTGGGGAGAGGCCATAGATGAGGTATGATGAAGATTAGGAGAGAAAATACATAGGTTATACCTAAAAATAAATCCAAAAAGAGGTAAATTGAGGAGGATCCACAAAATCCTAACCCTAATTTCACCTAGAAGTGCAGAATCAAGTGCATATGCATCCTAAAATGCAAATCTAATATGCAAGTGTACTAAACGAGGGTTCTAAACCTACCAAAATGGAAGTGCCTCCATCTTAAGATGATACAAAAACCAACTCATGTCATGTCACCTTTAGGTATTTTTTCTTTCCCTTTATTCATCAATCTTGTCACTTCTCGCATGAAGTTTTTCAATGTGATTCTTTGCTTCAACAAGTTCACCCTTAATGATGTGGTTATATTTCTATAATTCATAATACTGGATTCTATAATCATCAAGTTCAAACTGAATCTTTCCCATCTATACATTTTCATTCTTCAAGATCTCTTCAATTTTGGTTTTTCCATCTCTCTCTCTTGTTTAATTTCTTTACCCATCTGAATAATAGTAACTTCACATTCATGTTTCAATGCTTCTTTGTCTTTCTTAAGTTTTCCTATGAGATCTGATGAATCAATTTTAGTTTTATTTTGTATATTTTCCACAAGTTCTTACCTTTTGGTTCTTGATATTTCAATCTTCTCTTTAAGATTCTTGATATAGTCCTTAGCTCTTCTCAGTTTAAACTTTAATTCCTTGTTGTCAACATTAGTCTTGTCTGGGTCTTCAAGTACTACTTTGAGATTATCTTCTAAACTGCTTGAATCCATCAAGATCTCTATCAAGCTGTTAGGCATTCTCTCCAAGGGCCATAAGCTCTAATACCAATTGTTAGGATTAAGCAACACTGAGAGGGGGGTGAATTAGTATTGTAGTACTTTAATATCAAACTTGACAGATTCAAACTTAACCATGCAATTACTGAAATAAAGTGAACATGCACATAAAGTAAACAACTCATAACACCATGATTTGTTAATGAGGAAACCCTGGCCAAGGGAAAACCCTAGTGGGGATGATACCCACAAATAATGCACTAAGATTATAATGTCTTGATAGGAGACCTAGCCTAGTTAGGACCTGAGTATTACAATTAGAACAAATCCCTTTTAAAGGATAAAAACCCTGTTAGGGGTAATACAAGGAGCTCACTTCTCTTACAATCAAAAATAGTTTCTACAATGATTTATCATTAAAGATGAACTAATTTATCTAAAATAGTTTATA
Source organism: Thuja plicata (assembly GCA_018584345.1). Lineage (NCBI taxonomy): Eukaryota > Viridiplantae > Streptophyta > Pinopsida > Cupressales > Cupressaceae > Thuja > Thuja plicata. The sequence goes on from MU228013.1 coordinate 2,834,741, forward strand.
CAATAAAAAATAGTTTCTACATCCTATGCATTATTTTGACATCCCAATGCATCCACATATGTCACACCCATCCTCTCATCTTAAGAACATCTCTACATATATACTTGATCTCATAACCTTCCCAGTTGACTCACAAATGCATCACAAAATGTGTTCAACACATAACCCAATAGTAAATAAAAAATGAGCGATCATGCATCCACAAAGATAGGATAGGACCCGACCAAAATCCAAAGTAGCACTTCTAGAATCTATACGTTACTCTATCGCGACCACTTATCTGCCCTGTTCCACTGCTATATTGTCTTTGTGTACCCAAAACATGTTGTAACTCTCACTGGTCAACTCCAAAATAAAAGAAACCTTAACTGTAGATATAATACATCCCATAATATATCCATGTAAGCTTTCATGATGTAAATCATTACATACTGTGCTCACCAGTCAAAATAATGCAATTGTATCCTGTCAACTGCTTCTTGGACTTAGTCATTTTTCCAAAGTTGAACAACCAAAACTAGGTTGTGCTCTAAGATAACATGCCAATAAGTAGTGTTTCCATAAATTACAACATATATGCTATCCTTATTAGGCTACTTTCCAACAAGAAACAACAAAACAAAGAACACTAGATTTAATGTGGAAACCCAAGATGGGAGAAACCACTGAGAACAATCACAAGATATAATAAACATCGGTTAAGGTTACACCGAAAAGGTGATTTGATCTAAAGGATCACTACCAGAAACAAAAGGGCTCACTACTGATAGAAGGGCTCACTATTGATACACGAGCTCATTGATGATACACAAGCTCACTGCCGATATAAGGGCTCACTGTCTGGAAGATATTAAAAGATGATAGAATCCACCATTAAGATCTATAGATTGATATGTACGAACACAAATCTCCTTCACATGACTTTGTATGCACCTTACATATATCCAATACACATACACATATGCATGTACTTACATACATACATGTTCATATGTACTTACACATATCTACCTTGTATCTACATAAAAATGTTGCTAGATATATATACACAACATCATGAGATCCAAAATAGGTTCACAACTACAATTTGAAATAGGTCACACCAAAAAAATCCCACCAAAACTTCCTGCAGTGGAATGAAATGAATTGAGGACCACCTATACCAAACCAACATGCCAAGCTTTGGATAAGTGCTCAACACCTTCTCGAAGGTATTCGACTCCAACATATAGATAGCACATTACAACTCCGATGTAGGGACCAAAACATATCCAAATATGACCTAACAAGAAATCTACCAAAAATGTAGATTCTATAACCACGAAGCTATCGGTGAATGCACGGGACACTCCAACAGATACACTATATTTTCAGTACATACCAACACCATGTCAAAAATATACCAACCAATACACAAGAAGATGATATAATGAATATTTTGACATCAATGAAAATCATTAATGACAATGCCATGAGATAGCATAAACTTCACATTCTAACAATCTCCCCCTTTGTCATTGATGACAACATTTATCAATAACAAAGTATAGTCACAACTTTCCCCCCCTTTGACAACAATGACAAAGGAAAATAAAAATTTCTCATACTGCTCCCCCTGAGAGGAAGCCTCTAAGCACCGACCAAGAAAGATGTAGCAATTGTGAATACTGGATCAATGCACACACTGATGCACCTAGTGAAGACTAGGAAGGGCCAGAACCCCCAACTTCCCTCTGAGATACACAAATGTATATTTGCACAAAGGTCTAGTGAATATATCTGTTATCTTCTCCCTTGTGGGGACTTATTCCAACTTAACTGCTCCTTCTTCAAAATTTTCTCTTATAAAGTGATATTTGGTTTCAATGTGTTTTGTTCTGCAATGCATTACTAGATTCTTTGACATATTGATCACACTGGTCTTATCACACATGATAGGAATAGGCTCATCAAATTTGATTCCTATATCCTGCAAAAATTTCTTCATCCATAATACTTGAGTGAAATAGGAGGATGCTACAATATATTCTGATTCAGTAGTGGATAATCTTATAGAATCATGCTTCTTTCTTGACCAAGCAACTAACTAGATGCCCAAAAAGAAAGCTCCACCACTAGTACTTCTCTATGGTCAACACAACTTGCCCAATTCACATTTGTCTATGTTGTTAATGAAAAATATAATTCTCTGGGATACCATAATCCCACATCCATTCTTTCTTTCATATATCTAATAATCCTTTTTACTGCCATGATATGTGACTCTTTTGGTTCTTGCTAAAATCTAGTTGTCAAACAAACTTCCTACATGATATTATTGGCATTTGATGAAGGTGATATGAGTTTTGATCATGTGATTTTATTGTGGTATTTTCATTATTTGAAACATTATCTATTGGAGGCATGATATCAATTTTCCCAATGGTGTTGAAGCATCTAATTGGAGAAATGACTGAGTGTTCAATAAACTGGGAAGAAGACAATATGCAAGATACAAGCGACCAAATTTGGAGTTAGAGATCAAGCTAAGATGTATGATAATGCATTTATCATCTACAGGGGCATATCTATATATATCTATGACCACATTAGTTAGATTGAAGAATTGAGAAAGTTATTGAAGATTGAAGTTACACGGGCAAGAGGAACAGGAGTAAGGCAGAGTGAGTTCAGTTAGATTATCTAACTGGTCAATTTATTGTTTGTAAATGATTTTTTACAACTTGGTTAATGTTGTGTTGACTTTATTGAGTTGACCAATGCATTTTTGCATGATTGGATTTGATTTTTATGTCGGTGGGTAAAACATCTTAGGGAAAAGGCCAACTTGGACAAGTTGTTATAAAATAAGGATGAAATCGAGCTTTAGTGAATGATGCGATGATGCCATAAGTAATTGTGATTATGTAAATTTAAAGAAAGGAGAGTTGATTTTTAAGGTGGCACCATGATTAGAATTAAAGTGGATCTCTCAGACAGGAAGTGTCATAATCATATCATTTACTCTTGGGTTTATCTCAAGGCAAGTCCTAACAAGTTTGTAGGTAAAATCCTTTAACAAGGTCACTCCTAATAGGGTGAGAAGGATCTCTAATAGGATCTGAAGTATAAATCCTTTGGCTAGGTAACTCTTAGAAGGAGTTGGTAATCCCTTAATAGGATAGTTCTTAACAAGACTTGTATTAGCTTCTAACCGGGCTAAAGCTACTCTTAACTGGGTATGCCCTTAGCAGGGTATTTATAATTTCTCCTAACAGGGAAGATTTCTTTGGTGCACTGGTGAAATTTGTGGGTATCATCTCACATGTGGTTTTATCCCTCTAAAAATGGTTTCCACAGGAAAAATCTTGTGTCTTGGGTTTACTTTGTGTGAATTATTTATTTGCTTTGCTTATATGTAATATTCTCTTTTGCATGTTGGTTGTTGTGGAAGCTATTGAATAAGAGTTTTATATTTAAGGTTGTATTGATTCACCCCCCTCTTAGTGCCTTTAAATACTAACGATTTTTATTAGAGCTTAGTTTCCTTGAAGAATCCTACAACTCGGGTAGGATCCTTAAGGCAAATATGGAGGGTTTGTTGAAGCGCAAGATGCAACTCAAAGAACCTTAAATGGTCATTGAGGAATTGATGAAACAACTCAAGTAATCTAGAGCTAAAATATAAGACCTTGTTGAATAATTAAGTGCAATTCAAGGCTGCATTGAGAAATTATAAAAAAAAAAAAAAAGTGGATTTGAGGAATCTAATGCAGTCCTAGAAGCTAGGACTATGGAGAATGAAAAATTACGCAAAGACAAGAAAAACCTTAAGAGAGATTGAAGCCCAACCAATCAGAATGTGTGAAGTGTCAGAAGAGAGAAGATCTGTAGAGGATGCAAGGAAAGTTTTAGATGTGATGTAGGAGCATCTTAGGTCCTTGGTAATCTTGCATCATCCAAAAATAATTGATGTTCTGATGGACTCTTGTTACCAGTTTTTGTGTTTGTTTATGTTCTTGGTCACCGGTTGGGTGGTTGCTGGCTCGGTGAAGTTTTGTGGATCTTCAGAAGGTGCATTCATGATATGTTGTTCATGGGTTCATAAGGAATCTTTTCCTATGATAAAAACTCATTTAAAGTTACCATGCTTGAGTTATGTTGGATTCTATGACTGGACGTATGAAGGAGTTTCTGGTTCTAGGCAGTTTTCTGAGATTTGGTGAGCGGTTGATCTGTAGAGATATTGGATAGTAGTGGTCAAAATGGTTTGTTCCTTATTGTTCATAGATGTTATTTCTATGATATTTCTTCTTTTTTTGTATTATTTTGTAAGATAATGCTAATTCTCTATCGGGTCATTGTTGTTCTTCATGATACTAGTTCTTGGAGTTAACCGGTTGGTTGATTGAGGTTGTAGTCGTTGTTCTAGTCGTTGGAGCTGATTGCCATAATTTTCTTTATGGATCTATGCATGAATGATTTACTTTTTGGATAGGTCCTTGTGAAACTAATTAAATGTTTTATTTAATTATGGTTAAGGTTGACTAGGTCTAACACATTTCTTGGGATATGTAAAGTTGGTTGAGGCTGACTTATTGGTAGTTTTGTATAAATTCAGGGTTTGCGTTCATTTTTTTTTTGGGGGGGGTGGGGGGGAAGAGAAGTTGAGAGAGGGTTGAATAGTAGATACACTAATAGAGGATAGCTTTGAGACTTAGGAAGATCGGGAATAGGTATGAGTTGGGTTTTGTTGTTAGGTTTTCTTTATACTTGGCCTAAACGGGGAAGGCCTTACAACCTGACATGTATAAAGAAATTCTAATTAATAAAACTTGTTGTTTGGATGTAAATCATGTTGTTTTTTATTGTGTCTTGTTGTTTTCCATGGTTTTGATAATTGTTGCAAGGATTTGACATCTCCTTTGGGGATTCTCTGTCCTTGACTGCATCAGATGGTATCAGAGCATGGTTTGATCTTGTTGTGGTGGCTACCGATCTAAATTCTAGACTTGTGGCCTTCCTATGGTATTTTTTTAATGTGAAAAATATTGGATCTTACTTGCATTAGTGAAGGAGTTGCACAAGGTGGCCAGTAGGAGGATTTGTTGCTACTTGTTGAGTTGTTCTTAAGAACTAGAGTTTTGCAAGGTTTTGGATATCATCTTTGGTGAATCAGATTTCCAACTTGAGGTAGTTACACCTAAGATTTGGAAGGATTTCACTGAGAATGAATCAGATTTCTGACTTGAGGTAGTTACACCTAAGATTTGGAAGGATATCACTGAGAATGAATCCTAATTTGATGGAGCAGATGAAGGAAGATCTCCAAGCTGAGATTAGAAATGAGATGACTAGTTTGAGGAATGAGATCATGGAAGGGATCAAGACTGTTGTTGCTAGATTGTGTAGGAGTCCTAGATTTGATAATATTTTTGAGGAGGATGCAAAAAGGATTTGGAGCTATAGATGTTGCTAGATCTATTGAGAGTGATGGATCTGACTAGTTTGTGATACCTATAGAAAGACTTGGTGTTGGTTATAGGTTGGAAGTATCTAATTACTCGGGTACTTTGAATCCTAAAGACCTTATTGATTAGATCAGTGAGTTAGAAGATCACTTTGAGTTAGAAGATATTCAAGATCCTCGGGAGTAAGGTTGGCACAGACAAAATTGAAAGGTCATACAACTTTATGGTGGAAAGAATTGCAGTAGGATCAAGAAGAGGAGGGTGAAATGAAGATAACTTGGTGGAGGTTGATGGTTGCAAAGTTGAAGAGTAAGTTCATACCTGAGGACTATGAATTTGATTTATTCAAGAGGTTGAAGAACTTGAAGCATAAGGACTTGAGTGTGAAGGATTACACCGAATATTTTTACAAGGCAACCATTAGAGATGGTCACAAGGAGTTTTCCAAAGAGAAGGTGGCTAGGCATGTGAATGATTTGAGGTTCAATATTCAAGATGAGATGAGTATGATGAGGAGGCTTATCAGTATCCTTTGAAGGTAGACAATAAGGTGAATAGGAAACAACCAAATAACTCTAGAAGAAAAGAGAGGAAATTTGTTGGTAGTGATAAGGGAAAGAAAGTGGCTCAAGTAGAAGCTAAATCGGTTGCACCTAAGGGAGGTAATGGTGGTAAAGAGTTTAGAGGTACTTGCTTTAAGTGTGGCTTGAAAGGACACATGGCTTGTAAATGTAAGCAAGAAAGGAGAGTTGCTTGATTAAGTGAAGAAGGTGGACCATCTGCTGGTGTCTCTAACAACACTCCCGAAGATGGGGAAACTCTTATGCTCAAAAGAGTGATGGTGAGTAGGGATGTAGAACCTTATCATCAGAAGAGTTTAGTTAGGACTAGATGCAAGGTTTTTGGTAAGTGTTGTGATGTGATTGTAGATGGTGGAAGCATTGATAACTTAGTTTCTGAAGAGATGGTGTAGAAGCTTGGTTTGAAAAGACTTAGACATCCAAGACCTTTGCATGATGATCATCTGGTGGAAGTAAGGGGAACAGTGCATGGTGAAATTTTGCACTGGTTATTATAAGGATACAATATTATGCAACATAGTGGTCATGAGTACATCTCATGTTTTACTTGGTAGACCATGACAGTATGATAGAGAGGTTGTTCATGATTGTAGACAAAATGTAATTACCATTAGCAAGGATGGTAAGAGGTGTAGATTTATTCCTTTGGTGGATAAGTATAAGAAGGAAAAACATATGAGTATTTGTAGAAGATATGAGTTGAGAGAATACCTAAAGGATGAACCTAGGGTTGGACCTTATGGTGAGTGGGATCTGAATAATTTGTTTAACCTGGTTGATGACATGAGGAAGGCAATACAAGTTGCAGACGAGGAAGGTTTGTGGATGAAGAATGAGTATAGGATTACCATCCCTTGTTCTTTGATATTTTCATGACCTGTTCTCATAAAAAATATTTTCATACCCTAGGTGTCTTATGCAGGAGCATCTTGGGTCCTTGGTAATCTTGCATCATCCAAAAATAATCGGTGTTATGGTGGACTCTTGTTACCATTTTTTGTGTTTATTTGTGTTCTTTGTCACTGGTTGGGTGGTTGTTTGCTCGGTGAAGTTATGTGGATATTTAGAATGTGAGGTAATGATATGTTGTTCATGGGGTCATTAGTAAGCTTTCCTATGATATAAACTTGTTTAGAGTTACCGTGCTTGAGTTATGTTGGATTTCGTGACTACATGTATGAAGGAGTTTATGGTTCTAGGTAGTTTTCTAAGATTTGGTGAGCGGTCAATCTGTAGAGATGTTGGACAGGATCGATCAAAAGGGTTTGTTCCTTATTGTTCATGGATGTTATTTATATTACAACACTTCTTTTGGGGGAGTATTTTGTGAGATAATATTGGTTCTCTATCAGGTTATTGTTGTTCTTCATGATATTGGTTCTTGGAGTTAACTAATTGATTGATTAAGGTTGTGGTTGTTGTTCTGACCATTGGAGCTGATTGGCATAATTTCCTATGTGGATCTATGCATGGTTGAATTTATTTGTTGGATAGGTCCTTATGAAATGAAATAAATGTTGTATTTAATTAAAGTTAAGGCCAACTGGGTCTAACACATTTCTTGGGATATGTAAAGTTGGTTGAGGTCGACCTATTGGTGGTTTTGTATAAATTTAGGGCTTGTACTCTTTTTTTTTTTTGGGAGGGGGAGAGAATTTGAGAGAAGGATGAATAGTAGAGATGTTTCTAGAGGATAGCTCTAAGACTTAGGAAAATTTGGAATACATCTGAGTTGGGTTTTGTTGTTAGGTTTTCTTTGTACTTTCCCTAAACCTAGAAAGCCTTACAACCTGACATGTATAAAGAAATTTTGATTAATAAAATTTGTTGTGTGGATTAAAATCATGTTGTTGTTGATTGTATCTTGTTTTATTCCCTTGTGTTGATAATTGTTGTAAGGATTTGACATCTCCTTTGGGGATTCTTTGTCCTTGAGTGTATCAAGATGCCCTAAAGGCCAAGGATAAAACACTAAAAGTTGTAGAGGATGAACTTTTCAAGTCAAGACAACAAGTTAGCACATTGCATGAATATTTGCATGATACAAATGAAAAAAATGGAAAATCCCTAAGGGAGAATAAGAAGGAGAAATTAAAAGAAGAGTTGAAGACTGGTAATGATCTTGCAAGTAAATTCAATGAGAGTACTGCAAAACTTGATGAACAACTAAGGAATCAAAGAAGGAGAAAATAGACCACAAGTCTTGGATATACTAGCCATTCTACTTTTTAAGTTGGTGAATCTTCTGGAACAAAGGAGATCAATCAAGAAGGAAAGTCTCCACCAAAGGTAACACAAAGAAATTCTAGTAAGAAATCCTACAAACTTTTATGATTAAATTATCATAAGGTAGGTCATACTACAAATGTATATAGAAGCATGTCTACAAATAGAGCTACCACTTTTGATAGATATTTCTATAAATGCAATAAATATGGAAATACTGCTCATGATTTTTGATCTAGATCTAGTAGTAGATCTAGTAGCTTTGATGGTTAGTGTTACAACTACAACAAATATGGTCACAAAGCTGAGTGCATGTCAAGAGTGAATAATCAAAGGTCATCAATGAGCCAGGAAAGACTTTATCAAAGAGAGAGGCAGTTAAATGTTACATGCTCAATCTATGGTAACCATGGACACGTGGCTATGAATTGAAAAATGAGGTCTGAAAGAGGTAACATTAGACCATGGAGATCAACTAGTTTGACATGTTTTCATTGTCACAAGGTTGGACATCTAGCAAGCAACTACAGGTCAATGAACCAATCAGTAAAACAATAAAAAATTTAGAAAGAAAAGTAGATTGTGAATGTAGAAGAAGTCAGGAAAGAGATGAACAAGATTTGGAAGAAGAAGGAAGATAGTAAGACATAAGAGGAATCCACATCTCCATAGGGTGTGGAGAATTCATCATTAAACTAAGCCTTCATGTGGCTTAGGGGGAGAACTTGTATTGTTGAATCCATCTTCGGACCCCCTATAGGTGTATGGTAAGATCTATCAAAATTTTAAGATGTAATAAGGTTATTTGGATTATATCACGAAGCTTTGATAAATTACATGGTGTATTGATTATTGGTAATGCATTTTTGGCCTATCGGTGAAATTTGGTAAGTTCTATCAGTAAGTGCATTTAATATACATGTGCGAAGGTAGATAAAAGACTATTTTGGATTTAATTTTCACTTTGCACATTGTGAAAGTTGTTGTAGAGAAAAATTAGAATTGTTTGAGCCATTTGAAAATATCCAGGTGATAAGGAGAGATTGTTTGTGTTGATCTAGAAGAGAAAATCAATCGTGTGTTGTCGTGTTCTTCTGCAAGAACCCTAGTTGTGAACTATTTGAGGTATTTATCTGATATATGCTCTTGTGGTTGAAAATTTAAGATGGATACTCCTAAGTTGATTGATATTACTCAGAGACCATGACTAGAGTTTAAGAAACATCCATTCAAATTGATGGAAAATGACCCAGTGGGTGCCCTAACTAGTTTTTCGTGTGGTGTTCTACATGTAGAGGATGTTAAAGATTTTATTCATTGCAAATTGGAAGACCTAGGATTAGGGGAAACACATGAACAATACAATAAGTTATGTGATGAAATCTTAGTGTTGAAGGATGAACATAAACAAATTGTTGATAAAGGTTTTCATGATGCAGTCAGTTACCCTGATGAATTTGAAGATGATCAGGTTAGGTATGTTATGAGAATAATTTATGACCAGTTCATGTGGTTAGATTGACCACATAAAATAAAAATGAGGCAATTCATGTTTTTAATTGGTCTACGTGCAACCGATGGCGTGCCCATTCTTCACACCATTATTAAGGATGAAGTGATCAGATTGAGAGAATCTAAGTGGGATGGTTGTGTTATGACCGTGAATGATATTTTAGATGAAGAGGTATAGTATGCATCTATGGTTTTTAGATTCAAGGTGTATCACTCTAGTAGGATCAATAATATACCCCGTGGTGCTATTCATACAACCCACATGATGATCAAGGAAAATGAAGACTTCAATTTGGTTGAAGCTATGAGAGAGCAGCTACTGATGAACTTGGAAAAGATAAAAAAGGACAAGAGACAAAAGTTCAAGTATGGTCAGGTGATCATGTGTTTGTTTTTCTATTTCACAACATGTTCCTTGGTATCAGTAACATTACATGGTCAATGGATACTCCATCTTTCATTCAAATCAATAATTGTATCAGACTCTTAGGAAATGATTTCACTAGCAAGGTACGGGGTTACCTTAAAGAATTTTAGAAGAAGATGCATGAGAAGGAAATGATACCATAAAAAATTATTGAAAGGTATAAGGATACCATTTGCTTCATGGTAGATACAAACACTTTCATGATGGAAGCAATTGATCCAAGGACCTCATGGGTGATGTCTGTGGGTTATGAAGTGGACGTAGATATTCTGGCTATTTATGCAGAGAATTTGTTGTCTCAACTGATAGATCCCAAGACTCCAAGGTTTGGTACATATGAAGAGAAGTCACTCAAAGTGCACAAGGATTTGATGGAACCTGTTATTGAAAGAAAAGTGAGAAAGGATTTTGAGAAATTCATGACTTAGAAAGGTTTCAAAAATGAACAAATTGAGAAGGAAAGAGCCAAAAATGTTGCAGAGCTAGTTGGTACATCTGGTGCAACATATGTTGATGAGGTTGAAGTTATTGGTACAACCGGTAGTACCCATACCGGTCGACAAGCTAGAAGTGCTACATAGTTCAAGAAGAAGAAACCTTCTCCTCCTACCAAAACACAAGAAAAGAAACTAGTAATGAATGTTGATCCTAAAGCTACATTAGTCAAGGAGACACAAAGCACATCAAAGGTGACATGAAAAAGAAAGAAATAAAAAGAAAAGAGGTTTGTAAAATTTGTTGATGAAGAAAGTGAAGAAGCAAAATCTGAGAAAAAACATAAGGAACTCAAGGATAAAAGCAAGAAATCAAAGGTGGTAGGTTCCTCCACTACTAAAACTGTTGATTCTAAATCTGGTAAAGTATTTTATGTCAATTCAATCATTCAAAATGTTAGTAAATATGGGATACTTGTTGGAGTTAATAAGTACTATCACTTAATTGATAAGGAAGATCAGTTGAAATTTGAGGATGTTTTAGTTGCAAGCAAGAATAGGCTAAGTCAAGTATTAGTCCAACTACAAAGACAAATTCCTTGTTAAGGACAAATATTTAGTAAAGTATGTTTTACTTAGACTATTACTTGACTCATCTGAGGAAGAAATAAATGATAATATCAAAGAGGCAAGATCTTTATTTCAGACCATATCAAGAGTTACAAAGCTATGAGTTGGGGAGACCCAATCAACGCAGGATGAAACAAAGGAGATTATAAGAAGGCACTTAGGTCTGGTGAAGGATAAGAGTGAATAAATTCACATGGAAATTCAAGAGATGTTGGTGAAAGAAAAAGAGAGTGATCTAGTGGTGACTCAAACTTATGAGGGATTTACTATTAACAGTGTGAAGATCACACTTGAGGAAATCAGAGATGAGATGGATAATACAGGGGATATCCCTACCATTGAGATACAGGATGAGAAAATGGATTCACAAGGCTAAAAGGAACCACATGAGCAACAAGATGCACATATGGAACAAAAGGAAGAAGAACCAAGAAACATGGGTGTCAGTCAGAATATCACCGACGATACACAAGATAGAGTTTCTAGAGATGCTCAACAAAAAGAACAAGTAAAAGAAAAGAAAGTTGCAGATGCTGACATACAAGGTAAATGTGAACATGAGGAGGAAACTACAGAGAAGGAACCAAAACATTAAAAGGTAATACCCTCCTCATAGTCCAAGTTAAGCATTAATGTAGATGATATACTAATTAAGGGATAGATAGAATTGAGCACTATGAGCCCCAAGGAGATGATAGACCTTTCTATAGCGATAAAGTCTAAGGGTAAAAAGGAAAGGATAAAGAAAGAATTACAGGTGATTCTCACTACCATACATTTACTTTCAGGTTTATTAATAAATGTGAAATTTGATGAAACTGCTACATCGATAGAGCAACTAGCCCCTTTGGTCACTGCTACCAGAGAGGAAATGAAAAGTTTAGAGGATGTTGCAATTTTGAAATTAGAGAAGGACTATGAGAGGAAGAGATAAAATAATTTAGCACTCATAGTCATTTTAGACAACAAAACACTTACTTTGGTTGTCAATCAGTTAAAGGATGCATTACATGAAGGTGGCAAGATTCTTCAATCTATCTCTGAATTTTCCCAGTTCTTGAAATTTTTAGAGAGAGAAAAATGTGAAGCTCAGTAGGAGCTTAGGTTGCTTGTTTAAATTCTTTATCATATACATGAGCCTACTAATAACTTTGGTGCTAAGGTTAGTGTTGGTAAACAAATTGTTCTTTTGAATGTAACTCTAAAATACCCAAAAATGTTTAAGAACAATTGAATACAACAGTTGGGAAATAGTTACTTAAAAACCTATTTTCCCTCTAAATTAGAAGGTACAACTCTCTTATATGAATAATATTCAATGAATTTTGATCTTTCCTAATCTAACAAAGGTATGCTCTTAACCCGAGAGTAGGAGAGGTAAACCAAGCTAAGTCTTGATAGAAAATAGCTCAAGTGAAGTAAATACAATTCTAAATCTAGCCAATTCTGAGATCTTATCAATCAGATTAACTCCCAAAATTGGTGATGCATGGAAAATTACTAAAAATGCAGATGCAAGATTGAAGATTAACAATGTAATGATATTGAGTCGATCTATATCGTAAGAACATTCCCAAAACTTAGGATAGCAACTGATTTTCCCCTTAATTAGCTGTATCAAATCATAATATAGAATTCTGGTTCAAATACAGATTACAAATCTAATTCAAAAGAGATGTTTGAATTCAACATAAAGATAAATGAAATGCAATGGAACAGTTAAAGAAATGGCATTCAGACATACATAATTGACTCAACAACAATGCTATTCTTCACACCAAAATTTAGCCAACCCTTGTATTGATTTTGGGAATAATACATATAGAGTTCTAGATTGGACCGTTACAAAAAGGAGTAACCGAAATGGTTCAACTTCCCCAACCAGAAATGATAACCAAAGGTTTATTCGTTACAAAACTAACAAAAATAGAAAAAGGGGGAATATATCTATGATTTAGTTTCCTTCCCCTTATCTAATTTGGCCCTATAGGCGATTACAACAGTGATGACTTGGATGATCTCTTCATGCCTGTTGACATGGACATTGGTGTAATAGATGAGCCATTTGGAATGTTCTTTGGCTAGAGTCTTGATTGCTTCTATCTAATCTTTTAGTTCCTCCATAGCCCTAAAGATGCATCCACTCAATTGCTGGAGCTCTGGCACCTTGTCTAGATGAGTTGAAGACTACTCTGCTAAATTTTGCAGATAATCTGTGAATGACTTCTGCATGTTGACTACTCCAACTATTGCTTTGCCTTGACTGCTAGTTTGTGATTCTGCATGAAGTCCTAAGAGAAGTTTAAAATCTTTACTTTGTTCTTCTTGGACCTTAACCTCTGTTTGTTGTAGTCTGGTCTCGGCCTGAATGATCATCTCAATTTTGAACTCCAGACTTTGGATCCATTCGATCAAAGGCTCATCACCCTTCTATAGAATCTTAGCCTTTAGGGCTTCCTTAGTCTTCATCTTCACTGCCACATGCAACATGACTATGCATTCCTGACATCTTACTCTTTCCGCAGTGAGAGTCTGTAAATTCTTACCAATGTTGCTCCTCTTTGTTTCTAGCCTTAGAAGAGCGTTACCTAACTATTCAATGATTACTAGGCCTTCTAACTTGAGCCTCTTGATCCACCTTTTACCAATCTGCCCATAATGTCGATCCTCTTGCAACTTAGCTAGAATGGCTTGGTTCTCCTTAGCACTGGGATCAAAGGAGGTTTGGGTGCAGGGAGTGCTCACAATAGGAGTGAGGAGCTATCTGATGAAGTCAGTTAGTTGAGCCACTTCCACTTTAAGCTGAATTTTGGAAGTCTTGAGATCTTCAAGTTCTTCCCATATCGAATGACTACAACTAAAAGTCTGAGGCCGCCAGATCTTCGAGTCTGCCCTCTTTAGTGGGCTTGGCTACTTCCATGGTGAAATTCCCCGTCTTAGGATCATGACCCAGAGTAGACATTATCTTCACACTCTTTTGCTTGATTGTGGTAGCCTTGGGCTGAAAGGCCCGTGATAGAGTGTCTTTGCTGGGAATTGCTTCTCCCACTCTCTTCCTTCTGTGCTCTAGAGTGTTTGCTATCCATGACTCTACGCTAGTAACTTTGTTGGTAGAGACTAACTCTTCGATGAACAACTTCCTTATGAGCGGAGGAGTAGCTTTAGGGTGGGAAGTGGCTAGATTCACTGAAGTGGGTGAGGAGGAGATTAATTTTATAACTTGAGCAACCTCCTATTGCTCCCCACCCCTCTTATCTGATTCTTTGGAAGAGGTACTAGGGCTATCCTCTCCTACTTTAACTATGACAGGGGATGTTCACTTTGGAGTTTCTTGGGTCGAGGTCCCAACCAAAGTATCTATAGCAATAGCACTAACTAGCTGTTTGGAATCTATAGCTTTAGAAAGCTTAGTTGTAGACTTAATTTGGTCTGTCAGGACTGCTTCTTTGGTGGCTCTGATGTCTGGGAGAGGACCCTCTCCATAGGTCTTTTATAAGAGAGAAGTCTTCTTAGGAGGTTCATCACCTCCTCTCGACGGTTGAATTGATCCTTTCACAACTGTTGGGATTGTTGCTGATGAAGTGGTTGCAACGCCAGAAGTTGCCTTTGCCAGAGTTCGCTGAGCGGGAGGCTTCCTTACTAACCTTTTCCTTCGGCCCGCAGTCCACTCAACCGATTGAACTGTTCTTTTGTAAATCCCTCCCATCAGAGCCTGCAACTTACTTACTGCTTGGTTTAGCATAGGCTCCAAGCTGATAGGGGTGGAATTTATTTTCTCCAAGTATGTGTCATCATACAGATGATTGCCATCATCTTCTAGCCCTTCTACTGCAATGTTAACATTGAAATTTTTGATCTATTCAATGGTTAACCGGGCATAGAATCTTTCCCTGCTCTCCAAGTCATCTTTGGAATTGGCCCAATAGTCTTCAATATCAGGTACATGATGAATCGCCCGACTCATCTATAATACATCTCTGGCATAATTAACTGGATCATATTGTGGCCTTAGAATGTCATATGTTTCCAGAGAGAACCTCTTCGAGAATGTTTTAAGAACATTCTTCGCCTCCGACTGGGACGCACAGCTGTAAGCTCTTATGATCATTGGGAATTCATAGCCTTTCTTCTTTTCCTTGACACAGATCATATTCACCTGGAGTTCTTGCCTCATCACCTCAATCAGCACGATCATGTCAGTAGGGTATCTGGGCAGCTTCAAAGGAAAGTCATCAAAACCTACAAGACAAAGATATGAGAAATCTCTAAACTGAATAAAATAGCATCCAAATTGGCTTATAAAAGCCATGGCTTCAAGAGAAAATCTCCTTTCTGGACAACCTTGTAGCTCCCTGTACAGTCTCATTGTAAAGGCGTCATTAACTATGAGATAATCAACATAACTATTTTGTAGTTGCAAAGAAGGGAAAAAATCATAGCTTTTTACATCATCTGGGAATTCCTCTAACCTAGGAAGCCCAGGCCAGATTTGAATCGTAGCTAAAATATACAAGAGGACCGAAGACATGTAGAATTCATTCTAGAACTTGGCCCTATTGAGGGTGTCTGAGAGATTCTCACTCACCATAAGGGCCCAGTCAATGAAATGATGCTGAGAGCAGATTATCTGAACCAGGAAGAAATGATGTTCAACAAAATTAAGAGCTTCACTCTCACCTCTAATCCTGTGAAGCAATACCAGGATATCCACGATATCTAGCTTCAGGTTTGCACCGAATAATGTTTTGGGCAACTTGCCCTTAGCTCTCTTTGGTTCTTTAAACCATGACTTCATGATCTCTCTCTTCCATATCGGTCTCTTCGCTGAATATTCAGAGACCGCCTGACTATAAGTCATTTCAGAGTATTCCACTTTCTCTGGAATAGAGAGGGAATTCTAGACAGACTCTCTATCAATAGAGAGGAGCATCATGTTGTCAGGTAGAAGAATTTTCTTGGTGTCTGGGTTGTATCGAGCTATACATTCCCAGACCAATTCAGGAGCTTGAACTGCTATAGGAAAACTAGCGGTTTCAACTAACCTACTCTCCTTAAGCTTTTCTGTAATAGGATGCATCTACTCCACTCTCAATCTGTTCTGGAAATTTTGCACGTTGAAGAACTTCAGTGAGGTATCTGAGATTTTGTGCCAATTAGAGATAATGTCATTCATTCCATCGAATCCCACAAATCTAGAAGCCATGTGAGTATGATTCAACCTAGGGATTTGAATTTCTCTTCAGGATACAGAGACAATGAGAAACTGGTCTTAGCGACTTTGAATTCAAACAATTTGGTGAACAATGGTGATTCCAGTTCAAAATCTCCAACTGATTTTATACTTTTTGAATTCTTACCAATTAACGGCTGACTTCCCGTGCCACACGAATGAAAAGACCTCTACATTAATGAACAAGTCCGTTACAAAGTAAAATGACTTTATTTGAATTAATTACTTTGCTTTACATGCCATTAGGAAACATCTTTTCACTTTAGTAATCGTAACGATAACTTTCTTGAAGCGGCGGAAAATTACTTTTTCGCTTCTCCTTTGGGCGGAGAAATACTTTTGTAGTGCTCTCTGTCTGAAAATACGCCAAAGGAGAATTCTGGCCTATAGGGGTGCCAAAATGATATATATTGATTCCATTGGCCTTTTTATATGCTAGATCTCTTATGGGATGGATTATTGTTCAAAATTTCTTCACCTTGATAGTTTGGCAGAAAACATGTCTCACGAGTTGAAACCCACCTGTAGGAGCAGAGGAGAAGCCATTTTCTGCTTTTCCGCCTATGAACTAACTCTATGAATTTTTCTTCACTTGATCATTTCTTTTGTTTCCCATAGGTTCGATTGGAGTGCTCAAAGCTTTCTTGTTCCCGACTTCCTCATTTTCCATCTTTATTTACCTCTGATATTCTTAAGTCTGTCCATTGTGGAAAGCGCACTCCATAGGTGATTTTCCACCATGGAGAAGCTAAAATTTGATTTCCCACCAATGCTGCAACCTGAAGATATGAGACAAAATATTTCATTTGTATGTGATTTTGAGGTTAGAATCTTTCAAACCATGGCCTTTACCGGATTGGGAACTTAACCTACTAGATAAAAACATGATTTCAGACCCAGAATTCACCTGGCTTAGGAAGGAGAAGTCAAGTTAGGGAAATTTGATAAAGGCCTTCTATCCTAAGGGGATTTCTAGACTTAGACTCCAGACTCACATGAAACTTCCAAGACTACTACTACACATTAAACATCCATTTTTGTCTTGAGGGATAAAGACCAAAAGTGGGGCAATAGCTAGCAATTAAAATCACAAGTTGAAATCATATAGGAATGATCAAGACAAGAGGATAGCTAACTTAATGGAGTTACATAGTTTGTTGATTCCCAAGTTAGACATTTTACCACATGGTGTGACAGAGGATGAGAAGTCCCTACCATTTTGAGATGTGTGCATAGTTGATGGTTTAGAGGAATTAGCATTTTTTCTAAGTGGATAGATAGCCATTATGGAGAATTTATTGAAGACCTAGGACAATGACCTAAAAATTTTGAAGGGTAACTACAATGATGTTTTCAGTAGAATGTAACTTTGTTTATCTACTCTTACATAAATAAAATTTTGACACTTTTTGTAATACCTTTCTCATTGTTGTCAAAGGGGCATTAGTGTAAATAAGGCCGAAATTTGGCTAAGTCCATAAAAAATGCAATGTAATGGTTAAGGGGACTAGTACACATGTTTTTAATTCCTAGGGGGAGATTTTGAGCTATCAAGGATTATTTTACTATTTGCACTGAAATGTATTTTTCATTTATGCTTTATCTAGACACTTAGCAAATTTTTCTCAGTGTTGCCATCAATGCCAAAGGGGGAGATTGTTGGAATTTGGTGAAGGTGATCTAAGTTTTGATCATGTGATTATATTGTGGTGTTTTCATTGTTGGAAACATGATCTATTGGAGGTATGTGATCAATTTTACTGATGGTGTTGAAGGATCTAATTGGAGAAATGACTAAGTGTTTAGTCAACCAGGAAGAATATAGTATCTGTGACACAAATGACCAGATTTGGAGTTAGAGATTAAGTTAATATGTGTGATTATGCATTTATCATCTATAGAGGCATATCTATCTATATCTACAATCACATTTGTTAGATTGAAGATTTGAGCAAGTTATTAAAGATTGAAGTTGCACTGGCAAGAAGAACATGAGTAAGGCAGAGCGAGTTCAGTTAAAACAGATAACCGATCAATTTAATGATTGTTTATGATTTGGTTAATCTTGTTTTGACTTTATTGAGTTTACCAATGCATTTTGGCATGATCATATTTGATTTTTATGTTGGTGGGTAAAATGTTTTAGGGAAAAGATCGAATTGGACAAGTTGTTATAAAATAAGGATGCAATCGAGCTTTAGTGAATGATGTGATGATGTGATAAGTAATTGTGATTGTGTAAATTTGAAGAAATGAGATTTTATATTTAAGGTGTTACTGTGTTCAAAATTGAAGTGAATCTGTTAGACATGAAGTGTCATAATCATATCATTTACTCTTGGGTCTATCTCAAGGAAAGCCCTAACAAGTTTGTACGTGAAATGCTTTAACAAGGTCACTCCTAATAGGGTGAGCAAGATATCTATGAGGATTTGAATTATAAATCCTCTAACCAGGTAACTCTTAGAAGGATTTTGTAATCCCTTAACAAGGTAGTTCTAAAGAGGACTTATATTAGCTTCTAATTGGGCTAAAGATACTCTTAACCGGGTATGCCCTTAGCAGTGTTTTTGTAATTGCTCCTAATAGGGAATATTTCTTTGGTGCACTAGTGAAATTTGTGGGTATCATCTCACACATGGTTTTCTCCCTCTAAAAAGGGTTTCCATAGGAAAAATCTTGTGTCTTTGGGTTTACTTTATGTGAATGGTTTATTTGCTTAGCTTCTATGTATATTCTCATTTTCATGTTGGTTGTTGTAGAAGCTATTGAAGAAGAGTTTGAAATTTGTGGTTGCACTGATCCACCCCCTCTTAGTGACTTTAAATACTAACATATATCAGGTCTTGTAGAAGTCAGATATAATAAACCTCCAATCATTGATCTGTATAAACTTGCATCTACTTTCGGTAAATCATTTTCCTTAGATAGCTTGTTTCCAGTTACAATAGGAGTGCAAACATGTTTAGAAATGTCTAGACCAAATTTCTTCAAAAACTCTTTCACATACTTGGATTGAGATATAAATATGCCTTGACTGTTCTGGTTTACTTGCAATCCAAGAAATAAATTTGACTCTCCTATCATTAACATTTCAAATTCCTTATGCATATCTTCTACAAACTTTTTACACAATTCATATTTGCCTCCAAAGATGATATCACCAACATACACAACAACAATAAAAATCATTTCTGAATTTCTCTTGAAGTACAATTTATTGTCAGATTATCCTTTCTTGAATCCTTGATTGATCAAATAGTTGTCTAATTTACCATACCGGGCTCTAGGTGCCTGCTCCAAACCATACAAATCCTTCTTTAATCTATAAAAAATATCAGGATCCTTTTCTAATTTAAAACATTTTGGTTGTTCAACGTATACTTCTTCCTTCAGCTCACCATTTAGGAACACAGACTTGACATCTATCTGATAAAATTTTTGTTTCTTAAAAAATGTAAATGCCAAGAACATCCTAATGACCTCCATCTGAGAAACATGAGCATAAGTCTCCTGGAAATGAATTCCTTCAATACGTGAATATCCTTTGCAAACTAACCTTTCCTTATTCCTTATAGCTTTCCCACTTTCATCAAGCTTGTTCTGGTACACTCATTTTATACCCATCACATTCTTGTCTCTCAGTCTAAGCACAAGTTCCTAGGTTTGATTATTTTATATTTGATCTAGTTATTCCTTCATAGATTTTACCTAATGTTGATCACTACAAGACTCTTTTGCAGTTACTAGTTCAATATATAAAAGTAAACACAACAAAGCACATTGAAATCATATATCACTTTATCATAGAAAATGTTGAAGAAGGAGCAATTAAGCTAGAATATATCCCCACAAAGGAGAAAACAACATATATATTAACTAAACATTTGTGCAAATATACATTTGTGTATCTTAGAGGGAATTTGGGGGTTCTACCCCTTCCTAGTATTCACTAGGTGCATTGGTGTGTGCATTGATCCAGTATTCACAATTGCTACATCTTTATGGATCGGTGCTTGGAGGCTTCCTCTCTAGGGTAGTAGTGTGAGAAGATTTTCTTTTCCTTTGTGGGTTTGCTTTGTTTCATCATAAGATCTCGTGTCTTCTTTATCCTTGATTCCTTTCGATAATTTCAATAGCTTGTCCAGTAGTGTGTTATCTTCACATGACTTAGATTCTACTCTCAACTTAAATAAATTTGATTTTAATTTTGTTTTTTTGTTCTGAACTCTTTTTTATCATTTCCTTGAAATTTTCTTCTATCACCATCCAGTCATCTAATCCATTTTCAATGTCAAGTATTTTCATCCAGGCATCCTTTGTTTTATACATATTTCCAGATCTGATTAGAACATCACTTTGAATTTTCTCAATGTTTTCATCTGTTTTCGTAATCAGTTCTTGTTAAGTTTTAGGATAGATGCAAATGTAATAGCACTACATGTTGTATGTATTTTCCAAATGCAACAATGTCTCTTTCATTTATATTGGGAATGAGGCTAGGAGAGACATGTCCCTTCATGGGGCATTTATATTCATTATTATTTATAAGAAAGGACATGCCTCTTCCCATTAATATAATTTAATCAATCTTATAATGTTTCATCAATCAATTGTTAATTAGGAATTAAATATAATAATTTGATATTGAATATTAAATTTCATATGATTAATAATTATATAGCATATATATTATATTATTATTTATCAACATATATAATATGTATTCTAATGATCATAAACATTAACACTCCCTCTTAGCTAGGGAGGATGATCAAACATGATGTGTAGTGGTCTCCTATGTCAACACTTATGACCCTCACGATAGCTATACAAAACATCAACACTCCCTCTTAGCTAGGGAGGATAAATAAATCCAATGTCAACACTTATATGATGCTTGACAACATCAATCATATGATGTAAGCAATAAAAGTATCATCCTCATGATGTAATCAATAGAAACACAGTATCGAGATGTGGATTGCCTCCATCGGTGATTCTATCCACAAGCTCTCAGGTGAATTGCCTCCATCAATGATTCTATCCACAAGCTCTCAGGTGGATTGCCTCCATCATATATTCTATCCACAAGCTCTTAGGTGGATTGCCTCCATCGATGGTTCTATCCAGAAGTTCTCAGGTGAATTGCCTCTATCGGTGATTCTATCCACAAGCTCTCAGGTGGATTTCCTCTACCAGTGATTCTATCTACAAGCTCTCATATGGATTTCCTCCATCAGCGATTCTATCCACAAGTTCTCACATGGATTGCCTCCATCGGTGATTCTATACACAAACTCATGAGCTTTAGAGTGGATTTCCTCCATCGATGATTCTATCCACAAGTTCCTAGGTAGATTGCCTCAATCGACGATTACATCCACAAGCTTCTTAAGCTTTAATGTGGATTACCTCAATCAGCGATTCTATCCACAAGTTATATCTATTATGATTTTTTTTAGCCATCAAAAGATGTCTATTACAATAGAAGGTCAAGTTATTGTAAGATCATCACCTTTCAATAACTCTTACAAATACAAGTGATAATCATTTGGAAGTCATCACTCCTCATGATGTACATAGGGGGCAGGCCCACTAAAAATATGGAGTCACACACATGACATCCATCATGACTCAACATAGAGGGTGAAAACAAGGGATTTCACCTCGAACTTCTCTCATAAAGAAGAACTCATTGAACAAATATCAATCTATTGATCATCCAAGATTGCTTAAGATGAACTGTCAGACTCCCTTTGAGTCTGATATCAATCTTCTTAGCTCATCATTGAAAGTTACCTCTAAAGAGTCAGACACCCTATGAAAACAATTTCTTGTGCTTCTATCTTGAAGGTATGTCAGAGAGATATTACAAATAGCTTATGAACTAAACTATCTCATAAAGAAATACCAAAGATAGAAGCATACAAGATTTTACTAGCCAATATTATAGCTTAAATTTCAAACTCAATAATTCATGTGCATTAATAAAACATGGAATACTTATCTTAAGTTTCAAATATTTCCTTTTGTAAGATGAGCCCATACAAGAAATATCAACTCTCTTCAAAATTTGAAGTTGTTTGAGGCGGACACACCGCAAGAGATCATAATGTTGTTTGTACTAGCCATGTCGACGACCTTCATGTAGAGCGACAACATAGAGTGGATGATCACCATTTTCTCACTCTCCATTGAGGATGGTTCAAATGGAAATGTAACATTGGTTATTATTCCCCCTACAATGTACAATTCCCACTCTTATAGCGTTGAACAATACTCATGTCTTCTTGTGAAATGACTTGATTTATCCAAGAGAGGTGACACTCTATAATGAATTATTTCTTTATAGAAAGAAACACACTTCCTTGAATACATTATTCTTTGTTAATTCTTGACCACGATCAAAAAAATTAATATATCTCTTTAATGAAAGCCGCTTTCAGGAATTTCACATAGACCCATACATAGTCTATCATAACTATTGAACCCCACACTTTCTCTCCAATTTATCCAGTGACATTCTTCAAAACTTGTTTTGCACCAAAAAATCCAACGTTAAAAAAAAATCCAACAGTGGATTTGTGAGATATAGTCCCTGTAACGAGATTGTATTTTCTGAGACAGTCACCCATTCACCATCAACAAACTACCCTCTTACATTTGCAGTCTGGCTCTGATACCATGTTAAGTTTTAGGATAGTTGCAAATATAATAGCACTCTATGTTGTATGTATTTTCCAAATTCAACAATCTCTCTTTCATTTATATTGGGAATGAGGCTAGGAGAGACATGTCCCTTCATAGGACGTGTCTATTCATTATTATTTATAAGAAAGGACATGCCTCTTCTCATTAATTATAATTTATTTAATCTTATAATATTTCATTAATCAATTATTAATTAAGAATAATATACTATTGAATATTAAATTTCATATGATTAATATTAATATAACATATATATTTATATTATTATCAATCAACATGTATTATATGTATTCTAATGATCATACAACTGAAGCTACAAACATTAAGAGTTCTCCATATTCACTTTTTGACTCTTTTAATTATGTAAGTTCTTGTTCAAGTTCAACATTTATATTTTTTGATCTCTTCAGCTCCTAAGTGACATCTTTGTGCTTTTCTTTTAATTCCTTGATCTACATTCCTAGTTTAGCAATGCAAATATTTGCTTCCTTCAAACTTTTTTTCAGTTCTTCATTTTCTGACTCATTACCCTCAATGTCACTCAACATGATATGTCAATCTTCTTTCAAAAATAAAATTTCTTCCATCTATCCAAACATCTAAGATCTCCCTCGAGCAGTTAAGCTCTATCTGCAAGGGACCAAGCTCTAATACTAATTATTGAACCCCCTCTCAATCATTCAAGTTGTGTAACAGTTAGAACTCAAACAAGGACAAAGAAATTCTAGGGATTCCTTATGAATATTCCTTCAAGAAACAAAGAAATTAACCAAGTAAAGATCAATTCTTAACACCCCCCTAAGATTTTCTTGGGGAGTTTACAAAAAACCCTTCAATGGGTTGCAATCCATGATTTTTATAATAATTTATAAAGTTATCTTTACAAAGAGGTTTTGTGACAATATCTGAAACTTTATCTTGACCTTTAAAATACAAAAGAGAAATGTGTTAGCCCTCAATTTTCTCTCTAATGAAGTGATGTTAAAGATAAATGTGTTTATTCCTTGCATGGAAGATTGGATTCCTCACTAAATAAATGACACTTTGATTGTCATAATACAAAGGTTCAAGAGTCTCTTGAGGTAAAACCAAAAACTCAATTGGTATTCTTCACCATAGGACCTTTTTGGATGCATTGGTACATTATTTATATTCAACTTCAGTGGAGCGAAGAGAAGTAGATTGTTGATTTTTAATATTTAGAGAGATTGCACCTAATCTAGCAAAGAAACAATATTCACAAGTAGATTTCCCATCACTGAGATCTCCCCCTAGATTAGAATTAATATTGAAAGGAAACTAAGTGTGCGGAAAATAGTTCCCTACACTAAACTCCCAAGAAGAGGGTTGTGCAAATTCAGATTTAACCCTTAGCAATTACATAATGATAATACAATAACATGCATACATAGAAAAATCAGAATGACACAAGAATTTACCCTGGGGAAAACCTTTAGGTAAAAAACCCCAGCACTCCAAAACCTACACAATGTATTAATCAAAACTATTATTGTTTACAATACACTTGCAATGCAAGTTCTTTCAGGAGAGAATCGACACTTGAAGACAAATTCAACAGCATAAAGATGTTCCAACAATACACTAACTTCTCACTCAGATTTGCAACCCTAAAAAATGCTTATATCATGCGCTTCCCTTTTTAGGGCAACTTCCAAAGACAACCGTATTAGGGTTTTACCATTCTTCGACAAAATAGGAACCTGAAATTTTTTTTGGTGCAGTTGCAGAAGAGTGTATAGTACTCAACATGATCATTTTCCACATGTCTTGCATGTCTTCACCCATCATCAAATCTTCCACAATTAGCTCTTACAAATATTAATGACCGTCATAGGAATTTGTCATAACCGTTTCAGTCATGATTACCTTACACATTGTCCAAAGTGCCAACATTTGGAAAATATCAAATGTAAGGAAATATACAAGGTTGAGACACCTTATTCCTAACATTCTCCCACTTGTCAAACACCTTGTAAGAGCCAAAGGAAATAACAGGATTTAAATGCTATAGGCTGAGAGGCCCATAGACTCTGAACACCATCTAAACTTTGCTGTGCCCATAGGTTTTGTCAATGCATCCGCAACATTCTTTACTGTATCTACCTTCTCCAAACTTACCTTTCTATCCTCTACCATATCTCTCACAAAGTGAAACTGCACATCAATGTGCTTCGTTCTGTCATAGAAAGTTGGATTCTTCGCAAGGCAAATATCACTCTGACTGTCGCACCAAATTGTAATATGTCCTGCATCAACACCAACATCCGAACATAGTCTCCTAAGCCAAATGAATTCCTTACAAGCATGAGTAGCTACCATGTACTCTACTTTTTTCATAGACAAAGTGACCATAGGTTGTTGCTTACTCATCCAACTTATGGCACCACCAAACATAGTGAACACATAGGCACTGGCGGATCTTCTGCTGTCAATGTCACCTGCCCAATCTGAATCCACAAACCCATGAATACAAACTGAATGTGGAGCTCCAGAAGAGTTTCCATGATAGCATATGGAATACTTTGATGTACCCTTCAAATATCTAAACACTCTCTTAACTGCATCCCAATGTACCCGTCCAGGTTTAGCCATAAACTGACTCAGGAGTCCCACTGCTTGGGCAATGTCTGGTCTAGTACAGACCATAGCATACATAAGGCTGCCAACTACACTCGCAAAAGGTACTTTTCTCATGTCCTCAATCTCACTAGGATATTTTGGACAATCATCCATAGATAACTTTGTTCCCATAGAAACATGAACACACAATGGTCTGAAATCTGCCATGCTAAACCTGTCCAACATAGACTTCACATACTTACTCTGACTCAACCAAAGTTTTTTGTTAGACCTATCTCTGTTGATTTGCATACCCAAAATATACTTGGCTGCCCATAGATCTTTCATCTCAAACTGTGCTGACAACTGAGACTTCAAATCATAAATCATACCCATACCCTTCCCAATCAACAACATATCATCAACATATAATGCAATAATAAGAAGGCGATCATTGTCAACTTTGAAATAAACACAATGATTTGATTTTGATCTTAGAAAACCAATTGACAACACAAAGGCATCAAATTTAAGGTACCACATCCTAGGAGATTGTTTCAAACCATACAAAGACTTCTTTAACCTGCAAACCAAAGACTCTTTACCTTTTGAATATAATGCTCAGGTTGTGACATATAGATCTCTTCCTCCAAATCACCATGAAGGAAAGTTGTCTTCACATCCATCTGTTCTACCTCTAAATCATATGATGCTGCTAGAGATAACATAAATCTAATGGATGTAAGCTTTGCAATAGGAGAGAATATTTCACCATAATCAATTCCCTCCACCTGTGAATACCCCTTTGCAAGCAATCTGGCCTTATACCTCTCAACACTACCATTTGCACATAATTTCTTCTTAAACACCCATTTGCTTCCAACATGTTTCCATCCTTTAGGCAAAGGTACTAGGTTCCAAGTTTTATTCTTCTCCAATGAAGCCATCTCATCATCCATGGGCTCAATCTAGGAACCTGCATCTTCCATACCTATAGCCTCTTTCACAAATCTAGGTTCATCAATGTTTGTAATCAAGGCATAAGTGCAACTGGAATCTAACATAGAAAATCCAAACCTCTTTGGTTGCTTTCTTTCTCTTGTGGATCTCCTCAAGGGCTGAGGTTGAGGTTGTTCTACCTCTTCTTCTAAATTTTCAGAGCTGCTAGAGCTCTCCTCATCATCAGATCCATCACAATCTCTTTGTTTAGTCTTCTCAAGGGTAGGAGGCAACTAAACAACATCTTCTTTCATTTCTTTTTCATCTGGCTGTAGCACAATAGGATAAGGTGTTAGCTCTCTAAAAATAACATTTTTGCTAAACAACACCTTACCAATCATAGGATCCCAAAGCTTGTATCCTTTCACACAAACACTGTAGCAGATGAAGATACATTTTACAGCCTTGTTTTCCAACTTAGATCTTCTCTCCTTAGGCACATGTGCATAAGCTTCACAACCAAAAACACGAAGATGTCTAACTGAAGGCTTCTTACCAGACCACACCTCCATGGGTGTCTTACCAACAAGAGATGATGTAGGAGATCTGTTAACCAAATAGAAAGCAATGGCCATAGCTTCATCCAAAAACCTTTGTTCGAGGCCAGCTCCACTAAGCATACTCCTAGCCTTCTCCATCAGTGTCTTGTTCATTCTTTCTGCAACTCCATTTTGTTGTGGGGTATAAGGAGTTGTCTTATACCTCTTGATCCCTTGTTCTTTATAGAACTGTTCAAACTCTATCAAACAAAACTCACCACCATTGTCAGTTCTCACACACTTAATTCTTTTACCAGTCTGATTCTCTACGAGAGCTTTAAATTCCTTGAAGCGACTGAAAACTTGTGTCTTGCTTTTAAGGAAATAAATCCATGTCCTTCTACTGTAACCATCTATTAAAGATACCAAATATAAATATTTGGAGAGTGAAGGAACTTTAATAGGACCAAACACATATGAATGGATAAGATCCAAAATACTAGGAGACTTGTGAGAACTGGAGTAAAACTAAACACGATTTTGCTTACCATAAACACAGTGTTCACAGAAGTCAAACTTGAGACTACAATCATTTAACCCCTCAACGATGTTTTTATTTTTCATGGATCTGAGACCCTTCTCACTAATGTGGCCAAATCTCATATGCCACAACATTGTCTTTTCTACAGGAAGTTTGCCTTCCAAAGTGTTAGCACCCTTAGGTACACTTGCTGTACTACCATCGGAACCCATTACCATAGACTTCTTCATTGCTGGTTCAGATGGTGGAGATGAAGTGACTGTTGCTCTCTTCCTTGAGACAAAAGAACTATTGCACTGTGAAGTGCAAGCATCTAGTTGAAACAGGGTACCTATCCTAGTACCTTTAGCAAGCACTATAGCTCCTCTAATCATCTTGCATCCATCTTTCAAAAAAACAACTTGCACACCTGCATCATTCAACATACTTACAGATAATAGGTTTTGTGCCAAACCTGGGATGTGCATTACCCCGTTGATCCCCTTTACTCGTCCATCAGGGAATCTTATATTGGCTCTTCCTTGTCCAACTATCTCTAGGTGAGAATCATCACCTAGGTACACCTTTCCACCATAAAACTCCTCGTACTTTGAGAAAAAAATTTGATGAGAGGTCATGTGAAAAGAAGAACCTGAGTCAATCAGCCACACATCATCAGACGTATGAGTGGCCAAGGCTGCGACAAAACCATCGCCATCTTCTTGAGATTTTCAGAATCTAAATCTGGTCTTTTCTTCTTCTTCTTTGGCTCTTTGCAGTCCTTATAGAAGTGCCCAGTCTTACCATAGTTCCAACATGTTACCTTAGACTTTCTAGGAATCTTAGATTTCCTACGAGATTTGGATCTACCCTTTTTAGACTTATTGTCATTTTTCTTTCCTCTGTCTTTGGATCTACCACGAATAGCAAGGGCTTCCTTGGTTGAATCATAAGTCTTTCTTCACATTTCTTTAGATAATAGAAAAGACACCACATCATCCATTTGGAAAGTGACAATAGTACTCCCAAGGGCCATCATAAGATGGTCCCATGAATCCAGCAAGGACCATAGCAGGGTCATACATCAATCCTTCTCCTCCAACTTGACACCAATTGATGTCAACTATGCAATCAACATGTTAAACGCATTCAAGTGATCTGCAACAGATCCTCCTTCCTCCATTCTCAGAGAATACAACTTCTTTCTCAAGAACAATCTGTTCACCAAGGACTTGGCCTGATACACAGACCCAAGCTATGTCCACAATTTGTTTGCAGTCTTCTCATCGAGAACATTCAGGAGAACAGAATCTGCTAGACATAGTCTAATGAGACCCTTAGATTTCTGATCCTTGAGATCCCAATCTACTTGAGGCATGTTTACTAGTTTGATATCATTATCAACCACCTCCCATACATCACGGTCTATGAGCATGTCTTCCATCTTGAGTTTCCACAACTCAAAGTTTATGCCATTGAAATTTTCCACCTCCATTCTACTATATGAAGAACCTGCCATCTCTTCCTACAATAAGGTTATGAATACTCTGCAAAAATACTCCCACTGAACTGGAGATTAGCTCAAAAAACCCATACCCTAACAAATAGAACCAAAACTGGCCAGGCTCTGATACCAACCGAAAGGAAACTAAGTGTGCGGAAAATAGTTCCCTCTACTAAACTCTCGAGAAGAGGATTGTGCAAATTCAGATTTAACCCTTAGCAATTACAGAATGATAATACAATAACATGCATACATAGAAAAATGAGAATGACACAAGAATTTAACCTGGGGAAAACCTTTTGGTAAAAAACCCCAACACTCCAAAACCTACACAATGTATTAATCAAAACTATTACTGTTTACAATACACTTGCAATGCAAGTTCTTTCAGGAGATAATCGACACTTGAAGACAAATTTGGCAGCATAAAAATGTTCCAACAATACACTAACTTCTCACTCAAATTTTAAACCCTAAAAAATGCTTATTTCATGCGCTCCCCTTTTTAGGGCAACTTCCAAAGACAGCCGTATTAGGGTTTTACCATTCTCTGACAAAATAGGAACCCAAATTTTTTTTTCCAGGGCGATTGTAGAAGAGTGTACAGTACTCAACATGATCAGTTTCCACATGTCTTGCATGTCTTCACCCATCATCGAATCTTCCACAATTAGCTCTTACAAATATTAATGACTGTCATAGGAATCTGTCATAACCATTTCAGTCATGATTACCTTACACATTGTCTAAAGTGTCGACATTTGGAAAATATAAAATGTAAGTAAATATACAAGGTTGAGACACCTTATTCCTAACAAATATATTATTTGAAAATAAACTCAAAAATTACCAACATTAAGAGAACCTTTTTTCTTTTGAAATTTATATTTTTTTTGAGGTTTGGACACGAAACTAGAAACTAAACCAACACTATATGCAATTTTAGTGACCTAGTAAGAGTTAAAATCATATAAAATTACAACTAGTTGCCTCTACTAATACTCCTATGAGATAGTTTGTTTCCATTAGTTTTGTTAAAGTTAGAATAGTCAATGAAGCTAGTTGGTAAATAAAGAAAATACACTAAGGCAGACAGTCGGTAAAGTAGAGTATCAATGACACCAAAGACTGAACAAAAGCAAGTTACCGAGTTAAGCAGAGAATAGTTACCGAGTAGAGTTAGTCACCGAGAAGAGTTAGTCACCGAGCAAATGTTATGTCACTAAGAAAGATCAAAGCACATTATCGAATGCACCAGAGCCAACATAACAATTCAAATTTGAATACACTAAACCTGGACGTTGAGTGGGAAAAATTCCACAGTATTCAAGATAGAAGCTAGGTAGAACATTGAGATTGCACTAATATGATTGCACATGATCACAAGGAAATTCAACCAATGATATTAAAGGATAATAAATGCATTGGGAATGAAACCAACCTTGCACTGTCTCACCTCCATTGCAGAAAGAGAAGGATCAAATTTGGTTAACCGCCTTAAAATCATATAAAATGAACAAAACATGAAGATGATAGAAGGATGTTGATTATTACAGAGAGAGGGAAAATATTACAAAAAGAGAGAAGCAATTAGAATGACAGAGAAAAAGATAGAATGAAGAAGATATAGGGTGCAAAACAAATAAGTTACCGAGTGTAGAAATAGGTGATGCACTTGCAGAGCATAATGAGTCTGAACAACATTATGGTTGATGCATAGTTGCAGACATTGTTATAATAATTTTTGTAATAGTTAGAGAGTAGAAATACCATTCAGTGGGTAGGCCCTAACAAGTCTTATTTTGTAAATCCTCTAATTGGGTACATCTCTTAGATGAGAGATTGTAAAATCCTTTAACCAGGTAGATTGAATAAGTCTTTTGTACTCTTGACCAAGTATAATAATCCTAACAGGGCAAGCTACCAGAAGTAGCTAACATTGTAGCTCTTACCGAGCAACCTTTATTTTGCAGAAGTGAAGGATTGTGGATGTCATCCCCACCAAAATTTTTTCCTCTAAACAAGTATTTCTGCATGACCAAAAATCATGGTGTTATATGTCATGGTTTTCTAATTTATGTTTTATGATTTTCAATATTTTTTTGAATTATATTCAGTTCGGTGAAAAGGAATGAATAGTGAAATTTTTTTAAAGTACTGATTCACCCCTCCCCTCTCAACACTTATCTTTCCATAGATTAATCCAACAATTGGTATTAGAGCTGACTTGTTGAGATAAAGGTTTAATCACCTGAGAGTAAAGATCATGACCATGAAAAGTTACAAGCAATCTAAGAAGATTTATAGCCTTGAGTTTGAGTTGTAAAGTGCACAAGAAGTGATTGAAGATCTGAAAAGCAAGCTAGAAAAGTCATTAAAAGTGAGGAATCAGATATGTAGTGAACTAAAATCCACACAAGAGCATGTTGATACTCTTGAGACAACATTTGAAGATAGTCTAAATGGTGAAGGTGATTCTGTCATTTCAGAACTCATGGAAAAGAACAAGAAACTCACCGATCAACTGAACTTGGCAAAGATAGATCAAGAAACACAAGCATTGAGAATGAGTGAGATAATTGACTCCAAGGGAGCAGTTAAAAATGCACTGAGATTAGCTGAAGAAGATGAAAGATAGTTTGAAACAAGAATAATTGAGAAAGACAATGAGATCATGAGGATGATGCAAGTACACTATAATATGACCAATCAACTAGTCAGTGCTAGTATAGAGTCAACCAGAAAAAAATTTGAGAATCAAGCACTAAATTGTGAAGCTGATAGATTGACCAGCAAGCTGAAATCTAAAAAAGAAGCAAATGAGATCATTATATGTACAACTTAAAGGTCAAAGACAACCGATATACAATAATGGAATAGGATTCAATAGTAAGAACACTTCTAAGAAAGTTGAGTCCTCTAATCAAGTTGACAGTTAAGGAACTTCTACCCCACCAAAGTCAAACAAGCCTAGTTGCCACTACTGTGGGAAACCTGGACATAATATATGCAGAAGAAAAAGAGGTAAGTCATCGAGTTTACCAAAGTTTGATGGAAATTGCTATAACTATAAGAAGTATGGGCACTGAGCACATGAATGCAGATCAAAGACTGAGAATAACACAAGAAAGCTAAAGTTGGATGGCTACTGCAATAATTGCAACAAGTATGGTCACAAATCTAAAGAGTTTAGCTCACAAAAGAGAAATGAAAAATGGGTACTGAATTGATAGAATATGCCAAGCAACTGACAGGGTACATCCATACCATGGGACTATAACACAAGGATATCTTGTTTAGTATGTGGAAGATATGAACACATTTTTGCAAATTGCATGTTGTTGCATGGAAGGAACAATATAAGATCTTGGAGAAACCCTGGCATGACATGGTTCCATTGTCACAAGATAGGTCACCTTGCCAAAGACTGCAAGTACTGAGGCAAAGCTCCTACCGAGGAAGAAAAATCTAAGAAACCTAAAGTGAATGTTGAAGAAATGAGAGATTAGATGAATAAGACATGGAGAAGAAAGACCATGGATGATGGAATATCATTTGGAACTGTTGAAGGCACCTCATCCTCCAGATCGGGTGTAACTAAATCTACCTAATCAGAAAGAGGTATGAGTAGGAACTACAAGTTAAAATTCAAATCTTAAATCGGTTCCTAGTATATGTGCAGAGATCCATATAAGCATACTTAGATGCATTTGGATACATAATGTTGAGTTTATGTTTCATATTTATTCGGTAAGAGGAAAGTAAAGTTAGATATTTAGTAAAGTAAATCGACAGAGCATTAATTTCTACTTTAAGACCGTTGGAAACCCTAAACCTAGAAAAAGCCATATATAGACTACATCATCTATCATTGTTACTCAACATTTTCTAGAGCAGTGTGAACAGAGTTGGAGAACTGATTCCTCAAGCAGATTCGAGTGATTGTGAAGCTAAACCAGATATGATGGGAGTACTTTCATGCATTACAGATAGAGTTTTATTGAACAAAGAGATTCAAACTTTCACCCATTGTAAGGTTGAGGAGATCTGTGAAGCGGAGATTGATTCATCTTACCAGAAGTTATGTGCATATGACAAACTAAAGAGCGATCATGTTCATTTGGAGTCAAAAGATTTGACACATGCCTTGCATATCCTGAAGGTATTCAAGACTGAGTGGATAAGGATGGTACTTAGTTGAGTACACAACCAATGTGTGTGGTTAGATCAACGTGTGAAGATCACAAAGGATGTGTTACACATTGTAAGTGGTTACCCGATTGGAGACAAGCCTAAAGCTATCATACCGATTGAGAAGATCAAGTTGAGTGAGCTAACCAAAGAAAAATGGGATGGAAGAGGTCTAAATATTTCTACCATTGAAGACCCTGAGTTGAAGTTTGCATGCAACATCTTGTCCTACCGAGTATTCCAATCATCCTGAGTGGACATCGTAACTTGTGGAGCTGTTGATCTGGCTTACAAGATTTTAAAGAAAGATATGCAGATTGATCTATGTGAGATACTATTGAAACAACTTTAAGACAACATGAAAACTATAAGGAAATCCAAGACAAATACATTGAAGTTTGGCTCACTACTGGTATGCATATAATTTTACTTTGAGAACTTCTTTCCATCTATTGGAAGTGTGAAATGGAATGTTGATAAACCAGTCATTTATCAAATCAGTGAATATGTAAAGAGTCTAGGAGAGAATCTTGACATTGTTATGAATGATTAATTGTCAAAATTCCAATCAAGGATGCATCATAAATTTAGAGTTCCACCTCAATTAGTGGAGAAATATCATGATTCTATCTGTTTTGAGGTAGACATTGACTCATGTATTATCAATGTAGTCGAGCTTAAGAGCATATGTATAGATCCTATGGGATATGAGATGGACATAGACATTGCATCTCAAAAAATCAAAACTCTCTTAGCTAATCCTGCTGATAAAAGAGCCAAGAGGTATGGAACATATGAAGAAGTTAAGGCTAAGATTAAGCAAGGTATCTTAGTACCTAAAGCTCAAAGAAAATCTAGCAAGATGAGTGCTAATCTGACTAAGGCTTTGGGAACTGATGATGAATAAGATGAGGTAGAAACCTCTAAAGTGGAAGGCATGAAACCACAAGTATTGAAGCCTTCATCGAGCCCCAAATCTACTAGATCATCAACATCAACAAAAGAAAAGAAGAATTGTGCTGAACCGAAAGAAAAGACATGTGTAAGAGGTAAGAAGGAAAATACTGTTAGGATTGATGAACATCAATCTTCCCAAGAACACCTGCATGCAAGACAGTTACAAAGAAGAAGAAGCAGACAGAAGAGAGAAGGATCCAGAAAGCTATGGCGGCCGATAGGCCAGAGACTGCAAATCCATTGTGACAGAATAAATTTCTATTAACACAATAAAGATTACAAAATGATCTCCTTACGAAATACAAAGAGGTGATTCCTTATAAAGGAGTCACGAAACCCTAAAAGGGAAACTCTAACAAAAATAGAAATTGCCTAAGGTTAGCTGAAGAAAACTAGAGTGAATAGCGAAGTTACTAATTAGATCATAATGATTTAAATTAGTAACCCCGATAGACTATTACTCTAACACCCCCCTTAAGATAAGCTTAGGGAGAAGCCAAACCTAGGAAACTACTGCAGAAAGCAGGAAAGAT